>JAMKQA010016971.1:0-20404 GCA_024699735.1 Posidonia australis
TCAAGTGCTCCACATTGGTGCTCTCCACTAGCTATCTGAATTGCCAATTGGGCCACGGGCTTGCTATGGGCTTGTGGTCGGTTTATGCAATGATCTCTTGCTAGTTAAAAGGTTGAGTAGGATTCAAAAGTGGTTGAGCTTCCCGCATCCAAAGCAACATCTGGAGAGTTTACCTATGAGCCACCTCAAAATCGAGGTGTCTACAGATGCCCCTCCCTGAGCGAGGTCGAGGGACGGAGGGAACCGAGACCGATGCTCAGGGTTGACAAGATACCCCCATTTTCAGGTTGCGGAGGAATGGTGTTTGCTGTAGGCATTAGATCACTTATACGGTGGATGCATCGAAAGTCATGACTTGTTGCCAAATGAAAATGCAAAATGCATGCGACTGCTAATCTAAATGCTGGAAATGTGATGCCAGTGCAAAGAAAACAAATGCAAGAGCCGATCTTGAGAGTAAAATGCAAAGCTGATGCTAACATTGTAAACACGAGATTGGGTGCTTGTAAGTGAATGTAATGCTGACGCCAATGCTGAAGTAACAAAGCAAAAAACAAAGAAATCCTGTGCACAGATGGAAACACTAGCAGGCAAATGATAAGTTGTCGGACTCATCAACCGGATTTTTTGAGGTTATCAACCTGAGGAGGTGGGATATGACAAGCCATCTAAGTCTCATCAACTCGGCCGCCAGACAGCATGACGGTTGTCAACCGAGTAGTTGGGGATACCAACCTAAAGATATGGGGCATGACAAACATACTATTTGTCAAACAAGAAAGAGGACCCTGTCCGCACGGACCGAGGGCAAGCAAAGGGATTTCGCGCCTGCGAAAACCCAAAAGAAAAGGATAGAAAAGGAACTTGACTGCCCGGTCAAAAGGTCAAAAGCTGGATTTCGCGCCCACAAAAA
Organism: Posidonia australis; assembly: GCA_024699735.1. Lineage (NCBI taxonomy): Eukaryota > Viridiplantae > Streptophyta > Magnoliopsida > Alismatales > Posidoniaceae > Posidonia > Posidonia australis. The sequence continues at coordinate 914 of JAMKQA010016971.1, forward strand.
TCCAAGGGAAAGGAGAAGGACCTTGACCGCCTGGTCAAAAGGTCAACCAGTTGGATTTTGCGCCTGCGGAGATCCAAGGAAAAGGACCTTGACCACCCGATCAAAATGTCAAACAACTGGATTTCGTGCCTACGAAGATCCAAGGAAAAGGACCATGACCACCCGGTCAAAAGGAACAGGATATGACCTTGACCACCTAGTCAAACGGTCAACCGCTGGATTTCGCGCCCGCAAAAATCCAAGGAAAGGGACCCTGATCGCCTGGTCAAGAGGTCAATAGCTGGATTTCGCGCCTGCAAAGATCCAAGGACAAGGACATTGACCGCCCGGTAAAAAGGTCAAACAGTTGGATTTCGTGCCTGCGAAAATCCAAGGAACAGGATATGACCTTGACCGCCTAGTCAAACGGTCAACCGCTGGATTTCACGGCGGCGAAAATCCAAAGAAAGGGACCCTGACCGCCAGGTCAGAAGGTCAACAGTTGGATTTCGCGCCTGCGAAGATCCAAGGAAAAGGACCTTGACTGCCTGGTCAAAAGGTCAACCGCTGGATTTCGCACCTGCGAAAATACAAAGAAAGGGACCCTGACTGCTTGGTCAAAAGGTCAACAGCTGGATTTCGCGCTTGCGAAAATCCAAGGAGAAAGATATGACCTTGACCACCTGGTCAAACGGTCAACCGTTGGATTTCGCGCCCGCGAAAATCCAAGGAAAGGGACCCTGATTGCCTGGTCAAAAGGTCAACAATTGGATTTCGCGCCTGCAAAAATCCAAGGAGAAAGATAAGACCTTGACTGCCTGGTCAAAAGCCGACTCTGACCGTCCGGTCTGAATCCAAAGAAAAGGATCTCGCGCCCGCGAAAATCCAAGAAGGGGTCGAAGGATCTCATCCGCCTGGAAGGGGAATCCAGAAAAATGAAAAGTGATAATCCCTTGATTGCCCCCTAGGAAGGAAGTTGGTTGTAATTGTGCTCCAAAGGGTAGAACTGTAAATGTGCTTGCTGCTGATACTGTGGTATAGAAACTGGCGTTTTCTTGCTGAGATGCATGTACAATATCCTTTGAAGGAACCTTGCTGAAGTTTTCCATCTAATGTGGCATTATTTGAGGATTTTGCAAAAGGTGAGGACTTAATTGTAATTTCCCAAAACTTGAGGGCTTTATTGCAAATTTCCCAATCATGACAACCATCTGATTGCTGTATTGCCACTGTGCTGTGATATTTGAAGTTTTGCTGAGTGCCTGCAAGTTTCTGCCTCCTTCATAACCTTCTGCATCCTTTGTAGACTATTCTGCAAATTTAAGGAATGTAGGGGGTTTTCTACAAATTACCCCTCTGGTGAAATTTCTCAGTCCATGTGCTGGCTTTTCTTGACACTATATATTTTGCTCTTGAAGTACAAGCTGTGGAGTGCTAGGGGCTGAAACACAACTTTCACGGCTATTTTGCATTCTAAACCCCAAACATTAAATTATTTACAAGAGGGTCCCACTAGATAACCGCCATAACTGTCAAGTCATATTCTGTATTTCTTCTTGCTTCTTGGGATTGCAACTGAGCTTATGCTGCATGGCTCTTCTTCATTCCTTTGTTTATATTTCCTTGATTTCCTTTTCTTTCAAAAGCAACATACTTACTTATATATATTTTTTTCTTCATGTTTCATTTAATCCTTCCCCAACATGCGTGCCTCTTCTTCTTCCTCCTCATTTCTTTTCTCCCAACAGGCGAAACCCACTTCTTCTCCCCAACGAAAGCCCCATTCTCTCCCCCTCATCTCTTCAAGGTCGGCGGTGGTGCTCGTGTTGGTGCGGCGGCAAAGTGCTCGCGATCAGTGCGGTGGTCAGGTGCGGTGGTCAGTTGCGTCGACGTGGTGGGGCGGAGGCTTTGTTCGGCGACAACATCGGCGGCGACGATGGACCGAACCCTTCAAGACTGGTTGGACAGAGGTTCATCGACGGAGGTAACCTCAATCTCTCTTTTTGATCTGCTCTTTGCTTGGGCTTTTCCAATTTGCTTGGTGTTGTACCTCTCCTCCTCCTTGATGGTCGACGGCTGATGGGTTTAGTGGGTGGAGGAAGTAGCTATGCGGGTGGATGGCCGTCGGTTGAAGAGCGGTACGGGTGGCAGAAGTGGCTTGGGCTCCGGCGGGTTGAGGTGCGCGGTGGCGGGTTTATGGGCTGGCCGTGGAGTGGGAGGTGGGTTCCGGTAGGTGGTGGTGCTAGTTTTTTGGGTTTGGCGTGGTGGTGCAAGGTTTGGGTAAAAAAAGTTGCTGTTATCCATGCTATATATATTTTTGACTGAATGCATGCTGCTTCTCTTTGTCACTTGGAATGTGATTCCATTTCTGAATTTAATCATAAGTCACTTTGAATCAATGTTTGCCACTTTGAATCAACTATTGATTGACCCATGCCTGAGTGAAATAGTAGCACATAAAGGCACAGAATGGTTTATGTCCAGTCTTTCATAACAACAGTAATATGTCCCATCTTATAAATACCAATAGCAAGAACATCGATAGTGCACCATAACAATAACTGTCATAACTCCTATATTTTCACGTAACCACTTGCTTTTCCTTAATGTTATACTTTTTCCTTTTTTTTCTATACTGAGTTGTAACTGCATGCCCACTTTATTCAAATTGCTGCCAATGTGCTTTACTTGAAATGTTGTGTCTTTTATCTGGCCAATGACTGTAATGCCACACATAATTTCGAGACTTGGGCTCTGTTGTGCTAGAATATCCCGCATTTACCATGCTCGCCGCTACTGTGTAACTTTTGGTTTGGCCTTTACGTTTTTGAAGGATGACTCAGTTCCCGAGAGGGAGACTCCACAGCTCTCCCGGGACACACCTTCTAGTTCTCGTCCCCAGCGGTGAGGAAGCTCCTAAAGGTCATGGGCCTCCAGTAGCTCGACTCCTGCTGTCCCTGTCGAGGTATGCCTAACTGGAAACATTTGTATACATGATACAAATCTGTCATTTCTTTAACAGATGTATTTTCTGGAGTCTGGCAACTTTACGGGGCGACTACTTAACGACGATCACATTTGCGAGAGCCCCGACTTTGCGGTAATTATCATGCCATAGCATGCCTTGATTATGATAATTTGCTTTCTGACTTCGCATTTATTCTGTTCTTTGAAAATTTTAAGCCGACGATGCTAGCCGGGTCATGCGGTGTCACTGGGCCCCCATGCTCGATCACTTTCATCGCCTTCTGGAATTCTTGCAGGATTTTCTGCTCCACCGGTCCCCGTTTGGCGGCTTACTTCGCATACCAGTCATTCACGGCCATTATAACTTTTTCCGAGCTCTAGTGGAGAGGTGGAGATTTGAGACACATACCTTCCACTTCCTATTCGGAGAGTTGACTGTTTTGCCCAATCAGTGGGCCCTACTGACGGGTCTCCCCTTCGGCGACGAGCCGATCATAAGCGAGAGTACCCACGGCATGCACCTGGCTCCTGCACATTTAGGTCGTGTTCCTCCTAAACCACCTAGGGGGAAACACATGATTATAGTGGGGTGGCTGAGAGAGTGGGACCAGTTCCGGCCCAACCTTGAGCCAAATAGCGACGAGGTAGATTTTGTATTGAGGCACTTTCTGCTGGATTTGCTAGCAATGGTCTTCTGCGACTCTTTGGCTTATTGCATCCATGCAGATTGGTTAGCAAACCTAACCAACTTGGAGTATTTGGATGATTACGATTGGGCTGGCACCAGCTATACTTGGTTGATCTGCGGGCTTGACAATGTTGCCAGGATGGGGCGCCGTTGTTATGTGGGATTGTATCCCTTGCTGACTGTAAGTATTTCTTTTTTCCTTTTTGCAAAACAATTCCCTTTTGATGAGATCTGATTAACTATCTCTTTGTTTGCTATTGCTAGTACTGGATTATGGAGCACATTACACGGGGGCATAGCTTTGGCTGCCTTCGTGATAAGCTTCTTCCTCTCCCTCGCTAGTGGGTCGAGCTTGACCACCGGGATACTGCAGGGGTTTATAGCTACGAGTCCTACCGGTATCTGCTAGACATGGTAGAGCTCGAGGATGTAAGTTTTCGCGCTTTGGACTTCAGTTTCTGTATGTTTGCATTGTCTGTGTTGTCTACAATTGTATATTCTTGCAACAGGTTCACCTACGCCCGTTTTCCAGATATGATGGCTTTAACCGGGCACCTCTGAACTCTGGCCGCATTCTGAGGGACAAGCAGGTAAAATTCTGCTGCATGAAGAAGTCGGCGTATTTCCTTCCAGGGAGCGTGAGGCATCAATTCCTGAGCGAGTTCTGCATTCCTGCCCCTCCTCCTTCGGACATGGACCTTCCGGTCCCGTCCCATGCTGTGGCTAGGAGTCAGCATGCTGCTGCTGTGGCTTCTTAGGACAGACATGTTCTTCGAGAAGTCAACTATACAGATTATCTGGCTTGGTACAGGCGGGTCGGGAAGCCCTATCTATTTTAGGAGGCCGTGCGTGACAGCCAACGCGGAATGTGGTACGCTTCTGACTAGGCCAAGGTAAATTGTTGTAATTTCTGCTTGAAAATTTATTTTCATACAAAAGGATAAATCTGACATTTGTTTCATTTCACAGGGCTTCGAGGAGCAATTCGCCTCTTTTTACGAGGACATCCGGTGAAAAAGGGTATGTCTTTACTTTTGTAAATTACCTTACTGTCATTACAAACTCACCTGATACTTTTGCAAAATTTACACAGGAACTGCGTTGGCGCAACATCATCTGGGTACTTCTTTCCCCTTTTATTTACACAAAAACTTCCTTTTACATTATACTGGCCACTGATATAAATCTGACATTCTCTTTTGACAGCAAGATTATCCAGCCCATGAAGTGAACGCGGGTAGTAGCGGAGAGTTTACCATGGAATCATCTGAGGAGGACCGCTCTAACACAGAGGTTTCACAGAGGGTTCAAAGTTCTTCTGCCCGCTCCCAGGTTGCTGCTGCTGCTCAGTGGTCACGCCAGATCACTTAGCAAGGAGCCCGACTTCTAGCAAAGAGTTTTCAAGAAGCGTCGTTTGACGAGGAGGAGTCAGACGAGGAGTAGCTGTCCTCTTCTTTGTTATTTGCTAAATTTTTTATAAATATTAAAACTGTATCTTGAACCATGTATCTTTTGAAAATTTCTTGAATGCCAATCTGACTTTGATATGCAACCCTCTTCTTGGGGTATTTGTCTGTGCATGAAGGATAAATGTTCTATGCAGGTTTAAGAATTGGTGCCGATTTGGGCGAGATTCAAATTTTAGGGGAGGTTCTGTCGAATTTTTGCCAGGGTGGTGCGCCTCCCAGGTGCGCCACCTAGGTGCGCCCCATAAGTGCGCCACTGAGGTGCGCCACCTTGGTGCTCCTCTCAAAATGGCCAGTTTACCTTCCTTTTTTGCTACGACCCCTTTGCTTCTTCCCTATATAAATTCGCATTTTTAGCGAGATACGTCGCCATCCATTTTGAAAAAGCATTCTCAGGCCTTCCACCTCTCTTGTAGCCCTCTTTTAAATCTTCTGGGCATCGGCTGTGCCTTTCTTTCGTCACAATGGTACGTAAACTCCTGTCTTGAGATGAATCGCTGCATATGCATATGTTTTCTTGCTGATTTTTGCTACTTATACTTCTTCACATCTTGCTACGTGATGGCAACATACGGATTCTATAAAGATATGTGTGGCTTTTCCTCATGTTCTGCAAGGATATTCTGTTTTGCTTCCATTCTTGGGCTTCTATGCTTATTTCATGAAGTGAGGTTCCCTTTGCATTATAGATTTGCAACAAGACAAATTATTTTGATGCATTTTCATATCCTGCCATTTTCATTCTTTGTTTACAAGCTTTACGTGCTATTTTTCTACCTTGAGATTATATTCTGCTAGATTATTCTATTTACTCCCAAGCTTGTGCCAAGTTGCTTTCGTTCATCCTCAAATGTGATTTTGCTTCCTTCCTGCCATATCTGACCCAAGTCCATTTCGATAGGGCTACCCCACCATGGTGATACCAAAGCACTGCTCTGATCTTTTGCGAGCCTGGATTGATGCATTGACTGTTACAGATCGTGAGCAATTGCGGATTTGAGGCATATCTTCCACATTACTGGACATTGCTAAGGTGGAAGTAAACTGCCATTTGCTGTGTGCTGTAGCCAGATTCTGGAAACCGGCTTTCCATGTATTTCGCTTCGAGCAGATGGAACTTACTCTGACCTTGGAAGAAGTTAGACGGATATGCGGCATGTCACCGTACATGTCTCTGCTTGTCTTCATGCGTCGTAATAGCTATGCTTCGGTCCTGAGCCAACTGATCGATTTATCCCGGAATGCTTGTGAGAAGGGCCTCATTTGTAAGGATGGATCGGCTACCATGCTACGCTTGGATTATTTTGACAAGATTATCAACAACCGTTCCTCCTTGGGTAGCTTGTGGCTTCATGGCTTTGTGGTATGCTTTCTTGGAGAACTCATTTTTAGCCATGGTCGGATGACAGTGGCTATTGAAGTGGCAGAAATAGCGTTGGCAATGGTTGCTCGCCATATTGATCTTGCCCCTATTCTTCTGGAAGAGACCTATGTCGGCTTGGATCGGGCACTGAAACGTTCCAAGCATTTCTATGGCTGCGGTGCTCTAGTGCAAGTGAGTAAACCATATTATTTCAATGTTCTGCTGTGTTTTATCTAATCATGCTCTGCTTTCTCCTGCCAGGTTTGGTTTGCTGCTCATATGGGAATGGAAGTCCTACGCCCTCAGCATTCGGCATTTGAAACTTATAGTCGTACCAACCATTCACAGACCCTTCCAGGCGTTCATGAGCTGTGCGGTAGACTGCGGAATCTTACCAAGGACACTGTAGTTTGGCGCATTCTGTTCTTAACCCCAAAATCCTTTACTGTCTTCTTCAATGATAGGGACATGCGACTTGTTGTCCTTCCAGGGCTAACGGGCGGTGTGGAATATCATCCTGTCTGTGTTCTTCGCCAATTCAGCTTTTGCTAGGATTCAATTGAGCAAAGCCCCATCCCTGATTGCTACAAGAGATATATTCTTGACTCTGATGTGACAACCTCAAGACTAGCCCGCATGACGCGTGTCGGTATTCAATCCTTTGATCTTGCCATTACTGAGGGTTCAGACTGCACAGCAGAGTATGAAGTTAAAATACAAGAAACATGGCCCATAAGCAAAATTCCTCCTAGTGGCACTTGCTTTACAGAGGCTGGCAGCTCAAAGAGACCTAGAGTCGATTGAAATCATCTGGTCCACTATTGTCAGATGAGTAAAACTTGTATAACTGATGAGCTGGAATAAAATAAGAATTTACTTGCATATTGTGTCATCCTGACCCTTGTATTGCTTGCGTTTGCCCACACATTTCTTATAGCACTATCCCACTGATTGACTTAGAATGGCAACTGGCATGCCCCTAGTCAAGGACCTCTTCTAACCGAAGAAGCGATTAACATGCCCCTAGTCAGAATTCCCATTTGCCAATATTACAACTCAAAAAGGCAGCTGGCATGCCCCTGGTTGGAATATGGACAAATGCCTTGCAACGTGATGCAAATATGTGCGATTAAAAACTAAGTGCTAAATACAATGCAGAGGCAAGATTGATGCATGATTTATAGACGTTGGTGCCCTCAGCGCCAAGGAAGCCTGTATTGCCTGCCATAAGAAGTGAAAATGCCCTCAACTCACATGGCACTAACCTAGACACTTAGGTTTATTTGTAGCTCTCTTTTGGAGATCATGGACCCCATGCCAAACTCCTAGGGCCCTACACCTACTCTTTTCATAATTCACATTTCTTTTACGCCCTCAAAGGCATCTTGGTTGACCCTACCCCTACTTAGAGGTAATAAACACCTAAGCTGAGAAGGTGGCTGCTAGTCTTTTGGCTAAAGGGGTGGCTAGTCCCTTTCTAAATGTAAGCTTTGTTGGTGTATGCTTCAACTCCTCTCCAATTTATGTGATAGGGGTAGAGTTGTTATATATACCTCTTTCGTTGGAGCTGACTTCTTTCTACAACTTCTGTCTTCTTTCTTTTTTTTTGTGCTCCGAAGATTGTATTTTTTTTCCTTTATTATTCCCCTCACTCACGACCTTCATTTTTCCCTTCCTCTGGAGGTATAGGCCCGTTGGGAATTTGCACATTTCATCCATGTTTCATGAATAATCACTCCCTCACTCCCTAAGTCACATGGGTAGTAACACATGAGGAGGACCAAACTCTTCCTAAGCAGGCTAGCTTCTGAATTTCCTCATCGGGCAATGATGATGCATATAGAAGGAAAGTACAGTGCATAGAATATGATTTATGTTATGTTGGGATGCAATAGCCTAAAATACTAACATGTGGATGCGAAAGAACATAGAGATGCAGGGTTCACAATGCAAGGCTCGAGATTGACTAGGGATCATTGATAATACTTTTTCAGATAGGAAGCGTTGACAGGCTCTAATTGCACCTTACGATCCATGTCTTCAAGAATGATTGCACCTCCTGACAGGACCTCTTTTACTATGAATGGTCCACGCCAATCAGGCCTGAATTTTCCTCGGGCATCTGGCAAATGAATGGCGTGCAAAACCAAATCACCTGTCTTAAGACTTCTGGGCCGGACCTTCTTCTGATATGCTCGGACCACTCGCTTCTGGTAGCATTGGGCATGGTGTAAGGCTTGTAGTCTGCATTCCTCAATCAAGTCCAACTGAACACAGAGATCTTGAATCCATTCTGCCTCATCTAATTCTGCTTCCGTCAAAATTCTCAATGATGGAATCTCTACTTCGAAAGGAAGGACCGCCTCCATACCATATACCAGAGAATACGGTGTTGCTCCTGTCGATGTTCAGACTGAGGTCCTGTAAGCCCACAATGCATAAGGAAGCTTCTCATGCCAGTCCTTGTGGGTCTCAGCCATCATTTTCAAGATCTTTATCAAATATTTATTGGCCGACTCCATTGCTCCATTCATCTGCGGCCGATAAGGGGAGGATCTATGATGCTTAATATTGTAATTCTGAAGATAATCCTCAACTCTCCTTGCTATGAAATTGGTCCCATTATTTGATATGATGGCATGTGGAACCCCATATTTGGCAACAATATTATTCTTGATAAATTTTTCTATGATTGCTGCTGTTACTGTCTTATATGATGCCGCCTCGACCCACTTTGTAAAATAATCAATGGCCACAAGAATGTAACGATGTCCATTGGATGCAGCTGGATGAATGGCCTCGATAACATCAATTCCCCAAGTGGAAAAAAGCCAAGGTGATGACATACTATGTAACTGTTGTGGGGGAGCATGTATAAAATTGCAATGTATTTGGCAGTTGTGGCATCTTTTCACAAATTGGCAACAATCTGTTTCCATAGTGGACCAGAAATATCCTTGCAGCATAATCTTCTTAGCTAAGAGAACTCCATTCATATATGGACCGCAGGTGCCTGCATGAACCTTTAGCATTAACATGTTTGCCTCCTTGTCCACACACCTAAGAAGCATTTGATTATAAGATCTTCTGTATAGTTGCCTTGCCCCGAGCACATATTTGGAGGCTAACCGTATCAAAGTCTTCTTATCTGTTACGGAAATGCCAGAAGGGAAACTGCCAGACTCCAAGAAAATTTTAATATCATTATACCAGAGCAATTCATCTGTTGGTGGTGCTTCCTGAATATGCATGCAATGTGTTGGCTACTCTACACAAGTGACTGAGATATCCATAGCCTGTGCCTCTAGGAGAGATAACCATGATGCCAGGGTAGCTAAAGCGTCTGTGTACACATTCTTGGCTCGACTCATGAAGGAAAACTTGACATTATCGAACTCATCAATCAGCTTTAGCAGATGCTCATGATATAACACAAGTTTTTGGTCTTTTGTTTTTCAGTCACCATTGATTTATGAAATGACTAACATTGCGTCTCCATATACTTGGAGTACTCGGACACCCTGGTCTTTTGCCACATGTAATCCTAGAATGCATGTCTCGTATTCAGCTTCGTTATTGGTGCATTCAAATGTTAGTTTCTTCGTAAAGGGGATTAGCTGTCCTTGTGGCGTTGCCAAAACTGCACCAATGCCTCTTCCTCTTTTATTGACTGCATTGTCAAAATATAGACACCATTGATGCTTGTCTTGAGGGATTTCTGATTCTTCGTCGCCCATGGCAAATAAGATGTCTTCGTCTGGGAATTGTGTCTGCAGCGGCTAATATTCTGGCAAGGGTAGGTCGGCCAAATGATTTGCCATCGCTTGTCCTTTCATGGACTTTTGTGTGACAAACGTGATATCATATTGTGAAAGCATCACCTGCCATTTCACACATTTGCCCACCAAAGCTGGCTTCTGAAATAAATACTTGATAGGATAATGCCGACATAATTGCAAGACTGGGTATGCCATCATATAATGCCTGAGACGCTGAGCGGCCCATACCAAAGATAAGCAGGCTTTCTCTATCGGGCTGTACTTGACCTCACAGTCATTAAACTTCTTACTGAGGTAGTAGATAGCCCTCTCCTTACGCCCTGATTCATCATGCTGTCCCAAGACTGCGCCTATAGAATACTACGTTGTTGAGAGATATAATAACAGAGGACGTCCTGGAGGGGGGAACTAAAACTGGAGGTTTTGCCAGAAGCTGCTTGATCTTGTCAAAGGCTGCTTGACATTCATCATTCCACTACGTTCGGGCATTCTTCCTCAGGAGCTTGAATATTGGTTCACAAATAGGTGTGAGTTGTGCAATGAACCAGCTAATGTACTGCAACCACCCCAACAATCCGTGAATTTCCTTCTCAGTGGCAGGAGGAGGCATGTCGATAATAGCTCTAGCCTTGTGAGGGTCCACTTCAATCCCTCTCTAACTGATAATATAACCCAGGAGCTTTCCAGATGATACCCTGAATACACATTTGTTGGGGTTGAGGCGGAGCTTATACCTCCTCAGGCGGTCAAACAATTTCTTTAAATAGGAGAGATGATCCTCAGGCTCTTTTGACTTGGCAATCATGTCATCCACATTCACCTCAACCTCTTGGTGCATAAGATCGTGGAATAATGCTGTCATGGCCCTCTGGTATGTCGCTCATGCATTCTTCAGTCCGAATGGCATTACTCTATAACAAAAGACTCCCTATGGGGTAATGAAAAACGTCTTCTCCATATCCTCTTCGGCCATTCTAATCTGATTATATCCTGAAAACCCATCCATAAATGACAACATTTTATGTCCTACGGTGTTGTCCACCAGAATATCTATGTTGGGGAGTGGGAAATCGTCTTTGGGGCTCGCTATGTTGAGGTCTCGATAGTCAATGCACATGCGAACCCACCCATCTTTCTTCGGCACAAGCACCACATTGGCGAGCCACTTAGGATACAGCACAACCTTAAGAAAATTGACTTTATGCTGCTTCATGATTTCCTCCTTAAGCTTCAGGAGCCATTGAGGTCGCCATCTGCGAAGCTTCTGCTTGACTGGCTTCGAATTTGGTATTAGTGGTAATGTATGTACTACCACCTCAATGTCTAACCCAACCATGTTATCATAGCTCCATGCAAAGACATCTACATACTCTTTCAAGAAAGCTATAAATTCTGCCTTTGCTTGTGATGATAATTTGGCACTAATGCGTGTTTCTTTAATATCTTTTGCTGTGCCGATATTGATAAGCTCTGTCTCCTCTTCTACATGAAGATTTGGACCTTCCAGGTCATTATCATGGAATAGAAATTGTGGTGGCTCATTTGCGTCATCATGTGCTCCATTAATCTCATCCTCCTCTCCGTAGGCAATAAGCTCTGACAGGATTTCTTGCTCAAATGTCGGATCTGTGATGTCAACTGAAAGGATCTCTTCTGATTCTGCACCCTGATGGCGATTCATGACAGTCATAGTGACCTTCGTGTTCTTATATTGGCATTGTGCCACATCTTCTGCTTGCATGTCTGGATCATCTGAGGAGCTGGGGGTCCCTACCTCTGAAGTTGATGCTTGTAGATTTTTTGATTTTTTTTATTTTTTTGATATTTTTTGGATTTTCTTTTTCTTCTCTGCTATTTACAAAAGATTTTGCATGCTGGCGGCTGTCTTGCTGTAAGCTAGTGAGACTACTGCCGCCTGTCTCACTTACGCTCAACTCAAGTTGTTTTTTTTTTTTGAAACTCACCCTCCAGGTGAGGTTTATACTACCAATACCAACTAGACCCGCCTCCCGGATGACAGGAGATTAACTCCATTGGTCTAGCATCCCTCTTCTCTGTCTCATGCAGGACCATAATTGAAACTTGGTCTTGGGGTGGTATTGGTGATTCTGTCTGCGGTGGTGAATGGCCGCCTTTCCCTTCTTGACTCGGTCGTGTTCTGCCAAGTCTTCTGCGAGCACATCCAGCTGTTCTTGGAATAAAACGTCCAGATCTCAAATTACATCATCTTCCAGCCCACTCCCTGAATCTACCTTCTGGACTGAATCTTCCAACACTACTGCCTGACCAACTGCTGACAGTTCTGACATTAAAAATGCTGAATACTTCTATGACTGCTTGCTGACCTGCTCAAGGCCCTGCTTTGTCTCTGACTGGCCGTTTTCTATATATGATTCTTCCGGATAAACCCAAACTGACGGCTGTGATATTGCCATTGTGTACGAGATTTGATTTGGATCCAAGATGCCTGCACTGGTGAAGTTTGCTAAATTCTGTGGAAAAAACATCTTGGAAGACTTACCAAAGCGTTGCGATCTCTTCCTCTGATACCAACATTCATACCCTAAACCTTCGCGCTCTATCCATTCTTCTGCCTTGATCGGCTCAACGATTCCTTGGCCATAAACCCTAAGAGGCGATCCTTTCTCGTATCCCCACTTGTGACACAAATTATCAACCATCAAACAGGGGTTACCGCAAGTGGCCAAATGGCCGGCGTGCTCAAAAGGAGGAATGAAATTAACCGGCTCAAACCAGTTAACCTGATAAAGAACATTAGAGGGTTTTGGTTCAAAATGGATGGTCTGGGGGGCTACTGCAGAGACTGACTCAACCTTCTCCATATCTTCTTCCATGACAACAACAACATTGTCATCCCAGCAGAACTTGATCATACGATGGAGGGTTGAGGGAATGATCTGATGCTTGTGAAACCAAGGGCGTCCAAGCAAAAGGTTGAAAGAGGGTTCAATATCAATGACATAGAATTCTACGTCGAAGAGCAGGGCCGATGGCAAAGGAATGATTAAGATCCCAAGTGCATCATGATGCGTATTATCGAAAGCTGTCATCCCTTTCACGGCTGGTGTAATGTCTTCGGACTTGAATCCAATTGCACTTGTCGTACGCAAGGGGCAAACATTTAAGCCTGCTCCATTGTCTACCAATGTGAGAGGGATGTGAAAGCTCCGATACTGTGCGGTGATGAACAAGGGGGAATTATGGTTGGTGCCAGATGGAGGTAACTCTAGACTAGAGAAGGAGATAACTTGTGGCGTCGTTATCATTCCTACCATGCTCTCTAGAGTAGCTGGCTCTACGGTTGGGGATACACGGGCAGCTTGGAAGACTCTGAGGAAGGCTTCTCTGTGCTCTGCCGACGTGTGGATTAGGTCCCAAATAGAGATATTGGCTTTAACCTTCTTAAGTTGCTCGGTTATATCAGCTAAGGGTTGGCTGCTATTGGCAGGGACAGGTGGTGCTACTCTAGGCATAGGCAGTTGTGGGGAGTGTGCCTGTAATTAGACAGGGGTTGGTGCTATGGGTGCTGACGATCTAGACTAGGCCTGTGACAGGTTTGGGTTCTGTGTTAAGGAAATAGGCCTTGGTGTTGGGGGTTTGTATACTCTACCTGATCGTGTCACTTCTGCGCACATTCCGGTGGCGTAGTTGTAAGGGACACGATGTGTGTCGTGGGTAAGAGTCACAACAATCGGGGGGCGGGCAATTAACTGTACAGGCGTGGTGGAAGAATGTGGGTAAGCATGAGGGTAAGTCTGACGATAAGTCTAAGGGTGATGGTGGGTCCGAGGATATTGGTGGGTCTAAGGATAGGATGGGTGACTCGGCCCAGACAGGGGCTAGGTTGATAAACAAATCGGGGCTGGAGGCTGGGAGTATATGACAAGCGACGCCACTGTGTACTCCGACTCGACAACCAGACGAAACATATTAATAGATTCCTTGGAACCACCGAGGAAAGAGCGATACAGCTGGTGGAGAAAAGGGGACGACTCATCATGAATCAAATCGGTTGGAAGGATGGGGGGTGAAATAGACTCAGAAGAAGAAACAAAATTGACTCCCGAGGAACCTGATGCTCTCAAGGGTGAATGCAGTGGCAAAGGATGACTAACTATATTGGTGCGTGCTGGTGGTGCTTGTGCGGCTACTGGTGTGGGTGCTGGGTCAGCTGTCTGAGTACTAATCACTATGACCTTTTGGTTAATCAAGTCCTGGACAGCGTCCCTCAGTGTCAGGCAATTATCCGTCGAGTGACATGCTACCCGATGGAAATTGCAGAACACATTCGTGTTATACCAGGCATGGAGTGGATTAGGCGGCGAGCGCACCTCAGGCAGCCTCAGTAGGGACGCGACCTTTGGGAATACCATGCTTAATGGCTCCACTAATGGGGTGTAGTGGCGCCTGTCATGGCGTTGTCATTTCGGCTGCGGATATGCCAACGGTGGGCGCGTCCTGGCCGGTGGGGTATGGTACACTAGTGTGGCAGTGTGGGTAATGTGTGATACATGCGGTGCTCTAGGAGTAGATGTGGGTGCATACACTACTTGACGTTGTGGGGGCGGGCGGACATTTGCAATAGCAGCAGGGGATCTAATATAGGAAACTGTGTTCTTGGAGGGATCCCGCCTCTTGGGTGGATTGGCATTATTGTTGTTGTTGTTGTTGCTGCTGCTAGTGCCACTATGTGAGGTAGTGGCCTGCTTGGCAAATGCAGAGAGCGCTGGAACACTATCGCTGCACAGTAAGCTCTCAACACAGGCGCCCACCCGAAGCAGTGTAGAAAAAGTGGTGACTGGCTGAATGCTAAGCAGAGCCCCGACTGCTGGCTGTGCTCTTCGGATCATGATCTCAATAGACTCCTCGTCGGAGGGTTTATCTTTGACCTGCGAAGCCAAGGACTACCAACATTCGGCATACTCCCTAAACGTTTCTTGGGGCCTCTGCTTAAGAGCGACTAAGTTCTCTCGCTTTGGGACTAAGTCAAGATTAAAGGAGTACTGTTTGAGGAACGCCTGGATAAGGTCGTCCCAAGTCCGGATGGTGGCCATGTCGAGGGAAGTAAACCACTTCAATACGGGCCCTGTAAGACTCTTCTTGAATAGGCGGATGAGTAGTTTCTCGTCAGCTTGAAGCTGTGCAAGGTCTCTGCAATAGGCTCTAAGGTGGGAAATTGGGCAGCCCTTTCCACGTGGCCTTCTCGGCTCCATGATGTCGCCACTGCACCAAGACCAATGGAATCACTTTGTTCCGCAGCACCTGCTCCTTGCGGTCAACAATCTCGACGGCATCTTCTACAAGGGATAGATCTTCCCGGAGCCCTTCTAGCTGAACTGGGATCACATGAGATGCGTTAACCAAGCACTTCCTTAGCATGGAGACATGGAATACGTCGTGCATGGACGACATCTCTAGTGGTAGATCCAATCGATAAGCAACCTCACCGATCCTCTAGGTAATCTGGTACGGGCCAATATAGCTAGGACTCAACTTGCCACGCTTCCTGAACCTCATGACATCCTTGGTCGGTGACACCATCAGAAACACAAAGTCTTCCACCAGAAATTCCAACAGTCTCCGCCTCCTGTCAGCATAGCTCTTCTGCTGACTCAGTGCAGCCAATAGCCTGCTACAGGTCAAATCCACCTTGTTCGCATACACCTGCACAAGCTCAAAACCAATCAACTGACGCTTGCCCACCTCGCTCCAGCAAACCGACGATCTGCATGGCTTACTGTATAAAGCTTTGTACGGCACCATCCCGATGCTTAAGTGATAACTATTGTTGTAGGTGAACTCAATTAGCGGCAAATGGTTCTCCCAACTCCCTTGAAAGTCTAAGGCATATGCTTTGAGCATATCCTCCGGCGTCTGGATAGTCGTCTCTGTCTGACTATCCGACTGAGGATGAAATGTTGTGCAGAGTTCTCCAGAACCTTGAGGTGAATCTCGTGTCTCTGTTTGACACGATGGACATCGAAACACCATGCAACCTAACCACCTCGGAGACATACAACTCCGCTAGATGATGCATCAAAAGCTTCACCCGAATGGCCAGGAAGTGAGCAGACTTGGTCAGCCGATCCACGATCACCCACACGGTGTCGTTCTTCCTCTGAGTTCCTGGCAAACCAGTCATGAAGTCCATCGAGATGTGCTCCCACGTCCACACAGGAATATCCAACAACTGCAAGATCCCTCTAGGTCTCTGGTGCTCTGCCTTAACCAACTGGCAGGGAGTACACCTAGCCACATGGTCAGCAACATCCCTCTTCATGCCAGGCCACCAAAAGTTCCACTTCAGGTTTCGGTACATCTTCGTACTCCCAGGGTGAATGGTGTACCTAGACCGATGTGCTTCATCCAACAACCTCTGCCTGGCCTCCTCATGTTGGGGCACATACAGACGCATATCATATCTCAGCTCTCCATATGTCCCAACAGAGAAATGAAGCTCTCCACCAGCCTCCAGCTTCTCAAACAAAGCCTGAACAAACGGATCCAGCTGCTGACAGGCAATAATAAACTCTAACAGCTTCGGGCGAATAGACAGGTTGGCCACCCAAGCACCAACCGTTCCCCGAGCTTGCCGCTTCGGCCTGCAGCTCACCAGATCCTCCAACATGGTCCACTCCATGACCATCAGGCTCGCCATCACGTGTGTACGCCGACTAAGGGCATAGGCGACCACGTTGGCCTTGCCGGGATGGTAGGACAGGCTGAAATCATAGTCCTTCAGATACTCCACTCAATGACGCTGCCTCAGGTTGAGGTCCCTTTATGTGAAGATATACTTCAAGCTTTGATGATTGGTGTAGACACCCCAATTTTCTGATTTTGCAGGATGGGGATGTGGTGGCTGAGCTTGAACCCTGATTGAGCCCACTTGGGGCCACAAGGCCATTTAAGCCCAATTAACTCTTTCAAGGCCCATTAAGCCCTAATTGAGCCCATTTGGGTCCACAAGCCCATTCTAGGCCCATTTGACTTCATGGAAGCCCATTTAGCCCATTTGGGCCCATGGGGGCCCACAAGGCTCACATAGGCCAATGAAGCCTATAATAACTCAGCCCACATTCTTCTTTCTCTCTCTCAAATCAACACCTCATTTTCTTTATTTTCCAAACTTTTCCAATTAAATTCCCAAAACATCACCAAGTCAAAGAGAATTCACTGATTGAACCCATCTTCTTTTTCACCCATCTGATTTTCCTGGTTCAGCCTCAAATCCTCCCCTACTGAGTTCAGCCCAGCTCGAGCCCATCAGTCCAGCATCACAGAGCAGCCCCAGCCGTCCGATCAGTCGTCGCCGGAGCTCTGGATCGCCGTTGATCTCTTGCCGGTAGCCAAAGGGACAGGAGGGACAGCAGTTAGAGATTCTGTTAGTCTGTTTATCTGAGCGCCCAGTTTGTTAGAGGAGTGGGCCAGGCCGTTACGAGTGGGAGCTTTCTGTTATGGAGTTTGTTGGGTCTCTAGCGGCCTATATAAGGAGGCAGAGAGCAATTCAGGGGGGATGAGCATTCAGAATTTTTCCACACGAGAGGGGGAAAGCAGATCGCCAGAGTGTTCCAGTGAGGAAGGGCGATTCGCGGTGAGGATCGACAACGAATTCCAGAGCTCCAGCGAGGCGCAGAGCCTCTCAGGCCAGGTACGCCCCACTGAACTCATTTAGCCCTAATTTGTAGCTCCCTAGGACTCTCTCTCTCTTCCTGGAGCAATCCCAGGGGATCCAGAGTGATCCCCCGATCGGAGAAGCTCCTCCGTGCCTCGCTGTTGCCGGTCTCCGGCGACATAGGGGGGGGGGGCAATCCAGGAAGTGTCCTGGACCCCCGAGCCTCCTGTCTTCCTCTTCTGGTCTTCCCGGAGCTTGCCTGCCCCTTGGATTGACGCTCCGCCACTCCAGAAGTCCGCGTGCCAGAAATACACGCTAATCCCACCGTCGCCGGAGAAGACGACGGAGTCTAGAGAGGAGCCTCGCGCCACACACCGCTCCGTGCCTCTCAGATCGTCCAAAATCACTCCGTGACTCGCCCTTAATGTTCCAGAGCTTTCAGAACTCTCCCTCGAGCCCTTGATCGCCGCAGCAACCTTCCTCGCCAGAGTCGACGCCGTTGACGACCGTTGAAGCCTCCCACCGCTCCATTCAGCTCCAGAGGAGGGGAGGAAGCTTCCCTCGACGTCGTGAAGCCTCTTAAAGCATAGGAACACCGCACCGCAGCCCCAACAGGCCTCCTTCTTCCCCGACGCCGTTGCCGGAGCACCTCGACGGCGAAGTAGGTGGGGTGGTTGTTCCAACAGCTGGATCGTCCATCCACTCCATTGGATGTGTTCCTTGCTTCTCCCTCTTTCTTCCCGTGGGGTCTGATCTTAGATCAGACCACGGGAAGGCCTTGTTTGCCCCCGTCCAGCGGTCTACGGCGGCAAGTTCTGTCGCCGGCGACTGTCGTTTCTTTTTTCTTTTTAAAAAACAATTTAAAACATTTTATTTGAATAAATCCGGAGTTTATGTTTTTCTTGCAAATAGGTCCTTCTGGAGTTACTTTTTGGTCCTTTTATTACATCTAGGTCCATTTGTCATTTTTCCAAAATGTTTCGAATAAAGTTTTAACTGAAAATATTACATTTCGTACCCTGAACTTTTAAAGTAATGTTTTCTGAGTTTAAAACTTTAATAAAAGCCCTCTAGAGTTTATAAAATGTGTTTTGCTTCAGACAAATTGCATTGATGACCTTGATCTTCTTCAAAATGTTTCTGATAGTTCATGTTCTTTGTGGAAATTGCATTTAAGCCCCTACATATCTCAAAAACTCTCTAGATAGTTGTTTTTCATAGTTTAATTGAATGTTAGCCCTCATACTTCTCTGAAACCTTTCTATCAGCATGTTTTCATTGGAATAATTGCATTTAGGCCCCTGTGTTTTACAAGAACTCTTCCAGAAGGCTTATTTTGTTGTGAAAATTGCATAAAGCTCCCTGACTTTGTTTTAAAACATTCTAGAAGCTTGTTTTCATAGTTTAATTGCATTTTAGCCCTTTGATTTCATTGGTTTTCTTCTGGAATGTTTTACTTTCAGTGATGTAGACACCCCAATTTTGAGCTCATTTGGCAGCAGGCTCCTCTGGTTGATGCTCTGGTCGCAACCACCAAAACCCTAGCTCACACAAGCCCAATTAGGTTCACACTAGCCCACATGACCTAATAAAACACTAAAACCCATTAAAAT
>JAMKQA010016972.1:0-21940 GCA_024699735.1 Posidonia australis
GAAGATGTACCGAGACCTGAAGCGGAACTTTTGGTGGCCTGGCATGAAGAGAGATGTTGCTGACCATGTGGCGAGGTGTACTACCTGCCAGCTGGTCAAGGCAGAGCACTAGAGACCTGGAGGGACTTTGCAGCCATTGGATATTCCTATATGGAAGTGGGAGCACATCTCGATGGACTTCGTGACTGGTTTGCCGCGGACTCAGAGGAAGAACGACACCGTGTGGATGATCGTGGATCGGCTAACCAAGTCTGCTCACTTCCTGGCCATTCGGGTGAAGCTTTTGATGCATCGCCTGGCGGAGTTGTATGTCTCCGAGGTGGTGAGGCTGCATGGTGTTCCGATGTCCATCGTGTCGGACAGAGACACGAGGTTCACCTTAAGGTTCTGGAGAACTCTGCATGAGGCCTTTGGCACTATGCTCAACTATAGCACGACATTTCATCCTCAGTCGGATGGTCGACAGAGAGGACTATCCAGACACTAGAGGATATGCTCGGAGCATGTGCCTTAGACTTTCAAGGGAGTTGGGAGGACCATTTGCCATTGATTGAGTTCGCCTACAACAATAGCTATCACTCGAGCATCGGGATGGCGTCGTAAGAAGCTTTGAACGGTAGGCCATGCAGATCCCCGGTTTGCTGGAGTGATGTAGGAGAGCGGCAGTTGGATGGTCCTGAACTTGTGCAGTTGTATGCGGACAAAATGGATTTGATCCGGTGCAGGTTGTTGGCTGCATAGAGTCGGAAGAAAAGCTTTGCTGATAGGAGGCTGAGACCACTGGAATTTTTGGTGGGAGACTATGTGTTTCTAAAGGTGTCATCGACCAAGGGTGTGATGCGGTTCGAGAAGCGTGGCAAGATGAGTCCTCGCTTTATTGGCCCGTACCAGATCACCCAAAGGATCGGTGAGGTTGCTTATTGGTTGGATCTACCACTAGAGATGTCGTCCGTGCACAACGTGTTTCATGTCTCCATGCTGAGGAAGTGCCTGGCTGACATTTCTCATGTGATCCCAGTTCAACCATGAAGGCCTCTAGGAAGATCTGTCCTTTGGGGAGGATGCCGTCGAGATTGTTGACCACAAGGAGCAGGTGCTATAGAATAAGGTGATTTCGGTGGTCTTGGTGTGGTGGCGGCATCATGGAGCCGGGGAGGCCACGTGGGAACATGGGGATGCCATCCTAGCCCAGTACCTGTATCTTTTCGCCTAGTGATTTCGAGGGCGAAATCTTCTTTTAAGGGGGTTAGGATGTAACACCCATATAATTAATTTTGTAATTATTTACTTTTTATGAATTTTATTCTTGGACGAGTGTTACTGTCCTATGGCTCGTAGTGTGGTTTTGTGCTTTGGCCTCGTGGGCTGCCTTCTATTTGCATGTCCCTGTGTGTGTGGGGCCCGGGTGTGGGTCCGTGTAGGGCCCAGGTGTGGGGTCCTCGTGGGACCCGCATGTGTGGGCTGGTGGTTGAGGCTTGTAGTTCGCCTCATTGGTGGTGGCTGGCAGTTGGCTGCTTGTGTGGTGTGCTGGTGGTTGAGACGTGCAGGTGGGCACATTTTCAGCTACGGTGGGCGTAGGCTTTATAAGTCGCATCGCACTTCTCCTCGCCACCCATCTCCGTCTCCTCCTTCCTTCTTCGTCCTTTCACCTCCTCCTTGGCGGCGCACTTCATCTTCTCCACCTCCACCTTCTTTTCCTTCCTCCCCACTTCTCCATCTCCTTCCCCTTCTTCCTTTCCACTTGTCTCCCCTACATCCTCTGTTTTCCCCTGCAGCGTGCGCATGCCGAGAGAGAGGAAGAGATCGAGGGAGCAAAGCGGAGGGTTGTGGTTGCTTAAAGCTCGCTAGAGTCGGCTGGAGATCGTTAGAGGCGTTTCCTGGTACATATCTCCACTTCGAGTAATAGAGAGCATGAAATTGGTAAAAAATGCTAGGATTGCATGAAATCTAGGTAAATTTCCCTTCCTAGAATTTATTGTGTATTTATGGAGCATTTATTGGCATTTATGGCGAATGGTGTGTTTTGGGTCCTTTTGACCCTTCTGCCTTTGTGATTTTATATCTTGATGCATGGTGAATGGATTTTAGTTTTGTTTGTTGGGTTTTGGAGTAGTCTTGAGGGTCTTCATCATATGTTTTATGCAAGATTTTTGGTGTTTGGTTAGGGGGTTCGATCAAAGGTCCTAGTTGGGGTGATTTCAGACAATGGGGTTTGGGCCGTTTCTTGGTTTCGCAGAATTCGACATACCGAATGGAAACGCATACCGAATCTGGGGATTTCGGCATGCCGATTCTGCTCGGCATACCGTTTTTCTATCAGTTTTGGTCCTCTAGTCGAGTTTCAGTCATCCGTTTTTGGACGGTGTACCAAATTTAGCATGAGTGTTGACCGTTGACCGTTGACCTGATTCAATCGACCAATCCGGATCAGCCTACTGAACCAGGGGTTTTTGGCATACCGAACTTGATTTCGACATGCTGATTCTGGGCCCAAATGAGTTTACGAATGTGTTTTGGTGGCCTTTTGGATGCCGTGTTTTGTCCCTATGAGATGAGATTGTGGGCCTTCAATGGTGGTCCCTTGGGACACATGACGCACCGTTTTGCCGAGGTTTTGGAAGATTTTTCAAAAGATATGAAAATGGTTTGAAAAATGGATTTCAAGGAAATGGTTGGGATGGTTTGGAAAAATGATTTCCTGGTTTTCTGTGTGCGGGCCGAGGCTGCGTGGGACCGTGTCGTTGGGACCATGGTATGTGACGACAATCTCAGGTGGTCGGGATCGATGTCCCCTATTGAGGTCGGGGGCAGAGATACCTGAGGCTAAGGAGGTATGAGACTCTTTGACTGTCGTCTCGAGGCTAGGGTTGTGGTCCGCGGGTTGAGGTGTCTTGTGGCATGACGAGGAGGTATGATACTCCTGTTCTCGTTGTGAGCACTGAGGCTCGGGTGTGGAGGTATGACACTCCCTCCTGAGCACCGTGTGTGGAGGACGCCGTGAAGAGGCGTACCCTGTGGTGGCTAGTGCGGGTGGGACACGTCCCCGTAGCTGGTAGCGTCCTGAGAGACAGGACAACCTTCCCAGGGAGGGGTTGGCTTCTGAGGGTTCTCCAGGTGGGAGAATCGCGGGACGGTGGTTGGCTCCTGCACAGGGTGGCACACCGTGGCAGTGCAGAACGCTGGGGTCGCTCCTTAGTGGATTGCGGGTGGCAAAAGTTAGGTTGCCGGGCGCCAGGCTTCTCAACTCACTGTGTGTAGTTTTGGCCATTGAGGGCCTTTGCTTGTGGCTTTGGGCTAGTAGAGCCCTGGTTTGTGGTTTTGGCCAATGTGGGCCTGATTTCTGAGGCTTTGAGGAAATGGTTTGCGAAAGGAATTTAAAAGGAAAATAGATTATGGTTTTGTTTTCTACAGTTTTCGTGGGGTGCGTACTTGGTGACTTTCGTCACTCATGCGTTTTCCTTGTGGTTTTGGTTTGTAGGTGCAGACAAGCATTTGGCATAGCTTAATGCATATAGTCTGGAGTCTGCTAGCCACACACATAGGTTCCTGGTAGTTTGATATTTATTGTTTAGCTTTAGTTTTCCCGTAATTTAATTTGTTTAAATTATTAGGGAAATTTTGGGACGTGACAATGGCAAACACAACTACTGCCATCTTCAAATCATGGGTGGGATAATTCTTTTCATGATCTTTCAATTGGCGCAAGGCATACGCCACCACCCTACCATGCTGCATCAGTACACACTCCAAACCAGTTCCACCGGCATCACTGTAGACCATGAAACCACCGCTCCCAAAGGGCAAAGTTGAAATTGAGGCCGACACTAGACGAGTTTTCAACTCATTGAAGCTCTCCTCACACTACCAATCTCAGGCAAAGTACACTTCCTTTTTAGTTAGTTTGGTCAATGGTGCAGCAATTTTGGAGAAATCTTGGATGAATCTCCTATAATATCATGCCAGACCGAGAAAACTTCTAATCTCAATTACTGTCTTCGGTCTGGCCCAACTGCTCAGAACTTCCACCTTGGCTGGATCTACCTTAATGCCTTCTCCTGAAATAATGTGACCAAGGAAGGACACCTCATCCAACCAAAACTCACACTTGGATTACTTGGCATAAAGCTGATGCTACCTCAGCGTCTCCAGTATGATTTTCAAATGCCTCGAGTGAGTCTGAATGTCTGGAGAATACACCAGAACATCATCCACAAAGATGACGAAAAACTGATCTAAATTGGGCCTGAACACCCTATTCATCAGGTCCATAAAAGCAATCGGTGCATTCGTCAACCCGAATGGCATAACCAAAAACTCATAATGCCCATAACGGGTGTGAAAGGCTGTCTTCTGCACATCTAGCTCACTGATCCTCAACTTATGGTATCCAGATCTTAAATCTATCTTGGAAAACATCGATGCTCCCTGCAACTGGTCAAAGAAATCGTCGATCCTGGTCAGTGGATACTTGTTCTTGACAGTGATCTGGTTCAACATTCGGTAGACTATACAAAGCCAAAGTGAACCATCCTTCTTCTTGACAGACAGAAATGATGCTCCCCAAGGTGAAATACTGGGATGAATCAATCCCTTATCCTTCAGTTCTTGCAGTTGATTCCGAAGCTCCCTTAACTCTGCAAGTGCCATCCTGTACGGAGCCTTGGAAAAGGGACCTGATCTTGGTACCAAATCAATCACAAACTCCACTTCCCTGTGCGATGGCATTCCGAGCAATTCCTTTGTAAAAACATTAGGATACTCTCGCACCACTAGCAAGTCTTGAATATCGACCACCGGCGAAGTAGAAACTGTCACATAGGCCAAATAGCCCACACTACCTCTCGCTAGATGATGGTAGGCCTTGAGAGCAGAAATCACTTTTCTGGGCTCACCTAATCTAGTGCCTTGCATCGTACACCAGCCTTAGCCTGGACACTCTACCAGAACTCTCCTTTTGGCACAATCTGTCACGGCTGAATGCTGTGCTAGCCAATCCATTCCCAGAATAACATCATAATCCTGCATGTCCATTAGGATCGGACTGGCCTGAAAGTTCCTATCCCCCAACTGAATATCAACTAGTCTCAAATATCTCCATGCTTGACTGTGTTCTCCCAATGGAGTGACTACATCTAGGTGGAATGCCAACCTAGCGGGCCTAGTCATGATCTCAGAAGTAAATGACTCGAAGACAAAAGAAAATGAACTCCCAGAGTCAAACAAGACTCGGGCCATCTGATCAGCCACAAGAAAAGATCTTATAATCAACACACCATAATCATAATAAGAAATAGTGTCAATTACACATAGGATCTATTTTTATAGGATTGGACTTAATTAATACAGCCACGCTAATTCTCACCTTCTACCACATCTCCAAATGGACCAACATCTGGGGCAGTAATGGAAAACACTCTCCCCTTGGTAGGATGGCATGGCACATCTCCTGCTAGCCTCGACTGACTGGGATAGTCCTTCTAGTAGTGCCTAGACTTCCTGTAGTTGTAGCATACCACACTGTCTAGATTCCTCTACCTGTGCCAACACTACACCGCTACACGCCCCTTCATGCCATAGACATGGCATGGTCCCATCTATGGGCC
This sequence comes from Posidonia australis, assembly GCA_024699735.1. Lineage (NCBI taxonomy): Eukaryota > Viridiplantae > Streptophyta > Magnoliopsida > Alismatales > Posidoniaceae > Posidonia > Posidonia australis. The sequence continues at coordinate 5,604 of JAMKQA010016972.1, forward strand.
GCTGTTGGACCCTGCGTGGCTAAAACCCACTCTCTTCTCTACCAGACGTAAGCCGTTGCTTCTACTTCTTCCCAGAGCTACCAGAACTCCCAGAACATGGCGCTCTAGTCACTGACAGTCGAGAAACGGAGGGTCGAGAGATAGAAGGTCAAGAGACAGACTTTCTCCCCTTTTCCTTATTGGGATACTCCTCCTGAAACAGCCTACGATCATCCTCATAGTGACTTGCAAGCTCAACAACATTGGCTAAGGTCTGGCATCTGAAGCCAATAACTCTGGATCTCAGCACAGGGTTAAGCCCTTCCACAAACCTCTTGGCTCTGTTCTTCTTAGGAATTACAGCCTGAGAAAACTACTCCAGTTGAAGGAAGGACGACTCATACTCAGCCACAAACTGACTCCCCTGCTTCAGGTTCCTGAATTCTTTGTCTAGCTTATCCCTTTCATGCTCAGGGAAGAACCTCTCATAGAATGTCTCTTGGAATTCTTCCCAATAGATCATCAGTAGGTCCACATTTGGAAATTTGGTGCGGCGCACTGTCCTCCACCACTGATCCACAACACCCTTGTGCTGAAATGCCGCGATCCGAACCCACTTCTCTACTGGACACTCGATCCCCTCTAGGATCTTCTCCAGTTCTAAGAACCAAGCCTCACACTCCTCTGGTGTGCCGCGCCCATCAAACATCGGCGCACCAAGCTGGTGGAACTGCTTGATCCACGGGTCTCCCTTCGCCTCATCCTTGCTACAGCTGCCAAAGGAATGGGCGAAGCCCCACATCATCTTGCCAAACTCTCGTCACATCCCCCTCCGTGCACTACCCTCTCTTGTCTCGGAGTTGGGTATAGGGGTCTTGCCATGGCTGTGGCCTCGACGAGACATCTTCTAGCCAGCACAACAAAACACAACAGCCAAAGATTCATGTGCACGACTCTTTATTGTGCATTCCAAGGGAGCCACTAGACCAGACATTACCAAGCTGGTGCACTAGGTGTAACCTTAGCTCTGATACCACTCTGTAACGCCCCGATCCCGGGCACGCTACTAAATCACAATATCATAAGCATAATTACACTAATTACAGAAACATCAAATAACTGTAACAAAGGCTCACCTTCAGGATCTCAATGTGCGGCTAGAAGCTTTGACTCCTGCACCAGAACTCGACTGCACCGAACTGCACCTGATAACAAACAAGCATGCGTGAGTGACATCCAAGTCACCCAGTACACACCCTTAACACACAAACCACAAAAATAATTGGAAAACAATAAAACTCAGTTTTTTAATTTTCAAAGCTTGGTTTTCTTTTAAAAATCCACTTTTCCCTTCTTCTTTTTTAAAAGCATCATTCTTTCTTTTCTTTTCAAAACATTTGGAAATTTATTCCAATACACATTCTCTTTCAGGAACACATATTTGCATTTTTTTTTTAAACAATTGGAAATCATTTTCCAAAACATGACTTTTTCGACACTTGGGATTTCTTCCCAAAATCAAAATCACTTTCAAAACTCATATTCCTGACCAGATCCAGCCTAAAACATAATGCCTCTCAAGGCTCAAACCAAAATCATAAATACTAGCTCGGAACTGGTTAAAACATCATCATTATTTCGTTCCTAGATTTTACGACCATTCATGAGTCCAATCCTGGTCAAGCCACATTTCTTTTCATTTCTCAAATCACATTCTTTTCTTATACATTTCCACTTTTCTTTACTAATGTTACATTGATCAGGGGTAACCAGACACACAAGTAGTAGGCGAGGACATCATTTCCCCTACCTCCCTGCACTGCTGTAATGAAATTCCCTGTGCGGGATGCCACCACCCTGGCCAACTGGCCTTAGTTTCTTTTCATATATGCATGGGGATATGTCTTTCTCTGATGCCCCATCGGTGACCCGAACGACTAGTTACAACGGCCCAGGCTCAACCTACACTGTTGGTGACCCAAACATCTCGGTTCAATAACCTAGGCTTAGCCGACACTGTCACGAATTCGGTGACCCGAACAACTAAGTACTACGACCCAGGCTCAGCCTACACCGTCTCAAGCTCGACAACCACAGTCGTGTCTGACAATTGGTTTCATTGGAGCCTCATACTCCAACCACGTTGTCGACATCAACCCTCGTGGTTCCTTAACACATTATTAGTGTTTCATTTTCAAAACTCTTTAAGCTTTTCTTTTCAAAACCATTTCCATTTCATTCTTTTTCATTGCAGGAATTTGTTTCCATGCAACACTTGACCCTCTTGAGGGTCTCAACTCAAATCATTTAAAATCATGCTTTCAGAATCATAAATTGGGTCACATGCCCAAAACCACTCACAATCAACCATTTTATTCATTTATAGGGTCTAAAACCAAAACCATACCCAAATCAACTTATTTGGGTTCCATATTCCTCCATGTCATTTACATGGGGAAAACATCATTAACATATGCTTAACAGACCTTCAGAACCATTTATCCTTCATTTATATTCATTTTTATGCATATCAGGGTCAGGGCAAAATCGATAGACGGAAACCAAGTTTGGTATACCGAAAGTCCCTGATTCAGTCAACCAAATGATTCAGTAGACCCTTGAGTCTACTTCGAAACCCCTCAAACCATTCATGATTCCATTAACTACACAATTCACATGAAAATCATAAAGGGACGGAGCTCAAAATGGCTACTATAGCCCTTATCCCAAAAACTTGTATATTCCTACAAATTTCGATCCTAACCGCATGATATCTATGTTTCCATGTAGCTCAACTCATTCTCATCATTTTCCCTATTTTCCCATGATTTGACATGCATTTATCTCATTTTTTTCATAAATTTAACATGATCTACATGAAGCATGTAAATGAGCAAGGAGAAGGGCCGCATACTTCCAGTGGCACTCCGACGATCATCCTCACTCCCCGACGAGTCTCCTCTTGCCCCGGCGAAGCCTCCTCCACTGGCAATCTTCATAAACCACCACCTCCTCTATCGCGCGCCGCTCTTCCCTTCCTTCTCCTCTCTCGGTTGCCTTCCCTCTTCCCACTTGCCTCCGCCTCTCTCTATCCTCTCCTCCTCCCACGTTGCGCCAGCCGTCCATCGCATCAGAAGTGACGGCGAGGCATGGGCCTCTGGCTGGTGGTCGCATGGGTGGGGAGAGGCAAAGAAAGGGAAGGGGATGGAATGGTGTGGACTCGTGAGAGAGAAAAGAAAAAGAAAAAGAAGGAAAGAAAGAGGTGAAAATATAGGCACGTAAACAGAGACGACTGTTCATCCTCAAACTAGACTCCACATTGGTCCCAAATCATAAATAGGTGCACCAAAGGTCAACCATAAGCTCACACAACTAGGAAACAACAGATTATCCATTAATAAACCATTTATACAATATTACAATTAGTTACATGGTTTGCAATTAAAATTGGATAATCAGACTCAGATGTCACAGATAAGGAGTTTCTTGACAGCTAAATATGTTTCTGAAAGGATGGAGTAAAATATAAATAACCATTCCAATTTATGTTTATTATGCTTGATTACCAAAATCACATATATATATAAGAGCTAATTATTAAATTATTATATGGTCAGAGTAAAATAGTAAATTTTCAAAGAACAATAAACTTAATTGTCTTATATAAGCACAAGCAATAGTTAAGAGTTAATTCAATTTAAAAAATGACGATTAATTCACAAGCTACACCACAATTTAGTAATACTAATCATCTTACATAAAAACAACCAATAAACTAGAGTTTAATCAAGATAAAAGATTAGTTCTATTGTATATTCATGCAAAGACAAATTCCAATTACATCAAACATCTAAAATAGAATTCAAAATCAATGGATCAATCCTCCAAATAGAATTCAAAATTTCTAGTGATATACAATTTCAGAGCTTTGAAACATAAAGTAAATTTAGCTCTAAGAATGGAAATAATATCAGGTAATATTCGAACCAACTAGAAAATAAAATTTTCAATTGTAAATATAGTTCCACAAACAAGAACCATACCTTCACATAAGAGGTTGATTGCCATACACAAGTTAATTATCTACTCAACGAAGAAGCTTTGAAATTGGAGAAAACACATGTCATATTGAGAAAACCAAATAAATCTGAAGCACCAAATTGTGATTTAAATTCCTATTCAAAGTCTTACGTTCCTGACTTATTTTGGATTTTTATACGTGAGATCAAGGTTCTGGCTATGTCACTCTCTTAGTGGTGGCACAGGATCAGAAATGGGAACGTTATTAATCTTAATGATCAGGGAAGAAAATCTTGACAGAATGATGCTCACATTCTCAATTTTCCCATCTCCTAAAGTTTCTGATATAGTTATTGAGCCATACAATGCAACTATTTGTGTCCATCAGCTTGATGAGAATGCTGATAAATGCATGGTCTTGGATAAGGAGGCTCTCTATGATATTTGCTTCATAACTCTCAAATTATCTACACCTAGTTGTTAGTTTATTATACCCTTTATGCTAGCCAAGTGTTTTTTTGGTACCAACTTATTTCACATTATATTCATTCAAATGAGTAGATCAGTCGTTTTGATGTTCCATTGCATCAGCTAGTCTCTATGTGCAAATCTTTCTAGAAGATACATTACTCCACAAAGATGCAATATCAGTGATTTTTTACTTTAAAGAATGAAAACTGAATAGATCTTTGAGTTGTTAGGTGGTTAGGTTTGACATGAAAGTGTTACCTATTGACTGACTACTAATCTTTGATAAGACAAGGTTAAGTGGCTAGAAAATATTATTAATGTGATGTTAGTTGGTCATAATATATGAATGAAAAAGGTTTCTCTTGGTGGATCTACTTTTTTTTGAAAGGTGATTTGTCTTTGATAGGGACATGACAACTTACTAACTATTTAGAATATGGTGTTTTATTTTATTCTAGAAATATTACTGAAAGTAAATATGTTCAATCTTATGATTTTTGGAAATCTATCTTTCCTCTAGTATACATAGTATGATGATCCACTTGTACTCCATCACCGATCAGAAAAGTAGATGTATTTCTCCTTTTGGCAATCTAGTCTCTTAGCAAACCATCTTCTTCATCTTCCTAGTTAGGATTTTATGCCCATTTTCTATGTGTTTATTTTAGTTTTTTATTAACAGTACCTGTAGATTGCTATGTTGTGGTGATATGATGTGGTCTATAGCCTAGCTGGCCAACTAGTGGCCCATAGTGTAGGAATCATTACTTTGAACAATTTTGCTCTCTTGTGTTTAGCTGATAACTTTTATTTTTCTTGGAAATGTAAAAATTAGGTAGTTCCTTACGATGCTTCTTGAGTGTCAGTACATGACAGATGTAGCATGACACTCTGAAGTAATATATATTTTTTGTACATGTGCTAATAAAATACTAACATAAGTTTCAAATTTTATGGAGACCGTCATAATGTAATTTCTCTTGATAAAAAAGAACAAATTTTTTCTGCCCATGTACTTCTATAGTTTAATTTAATGTTAGAAAACTTACAGTTTAGTCCATTGACCGAAAAAGAGGGGAAAAAAATTAAGGTGATAATGTAACTTTTATGAGCCTTTACTAGGTTTCTTTGCAATTAATTCCATACACATATGTTCCCCATTAGTTTAGAGATACATTTTTGTGGTACTTCTTAACGAAGCTACTCCAGATGTTTCTTGGCCTACAATATTGTATTCCTTTTGTGCTGTCAGTCTTCTAAATAAATGATTTTGTTACGATAAAAAGTTGGATACTTGGAAGTCAAGTTTGTTTCATCTCCATTTCATGACGTTTACCTTATTTTTTAATGTTTATTAAATAAGCTAATGTAATTTGAAAATGAGAATATTTAAGTGACAAAGTCCATAAAGATGTGCTCCCACTTCCACATGAGAATATCCAATGGCTGCAAGGTCCCTCCAAGTCACTGGTGGTCTACCTTGACCAACTGGCAAGTTGTACACCTCGTCACATGGTCAGCAACATCCCTCTTCATGCTAGGCCATAAAACGTTTCACTTCAGGTCTCGGTACATCTTCGTACTTGTTGGGTGAATAGTGTACCTAAACTGATGTGCTTCATCCAGCATTATCTGCCTGGCCACGTCATGTTGGGGCACATACAAACTCATATCATACATCAGCTCTCCATATGCCCCAATAGAGATATGAGACTCTCCACTAGCCTCCATCTTCCCAAGCATAGTCTGAACAAACGGATCTAGCTATTGACAGGCGACAATAAACTCTATCAGCTTGGGGCAAACAGATAGGTTGGCCATCCAAGCACCAATCGTCTGCTGAGCTTGCCGCTTCGGCCTGCAGTTCAGCAGATCCTCCAGCATGGTCCACTCCTTGACCATCAGGCTCGCCAACACGTGCGTACACTGACTCAAGGCATCAGCGACCACATTGGCCTTCCTAGGGTGGTAGGATAGGCTGAAATCATAATCCTTCAGATACTCCACCCACTGATGCTGCCTTAGGTTGAGGTCCCTTTGCATGAAGATATACTTCAAGTTTTGATGATAGGTGAAGATCTCAAACTGCTTTCCATACAGATAGTGTCACCAAGGCTTGAGAGCGAATACTACGGCAACCATCTCCAAATCGTGGGTCGGGTAGTTCTTCTCATGATCCTTCAGCTAGTGTGAAGCATATGCAATGACATTACCATACTGCATCAGAACACACCCCAATCCAACACCACTGGCGTCACTATTCACAGTGAAGCCAACACTTCTAGAAGGTAGAGTCAACACAGGGGTAGAAACCAAACGAGACTTCAGCTCTTGGAAACTCAACTCACAATTTTGGTCCCAATAGAACGGAACTCCCTTCCTGGTCAACTCTATCAGAGGCACGGCTATGGATGAGAAATCCCTGATAAACATCCTATAATAGCCTACCAGACCCAAGAAACTCCTGATCTCCGCCACAGTCCTAGGTCACTCCTAACTACTCACTGCTTCGACCTTGGTTGGATCCACTCTGATGCCTTCTCCAGAAATCAAATGGCCAAGGATCATAACCTCACTCAGCCAAAACTCACACTTGGAGAATTTAGCGTACAACTGATGATGCCTCAGAGTATCCAAAACCGCCCTCAAATGCAAGGCGTGAGTCTCCATCTCAGGGGAGTAGACCAGCACGTCATCAACAAAAACCACAACAAAATGGTCCAGAAAAGGGCTGAAAATCCTATTCATCAGATCCATAAACGCAGTGTGTGCATTGGTCAGGCTGAAAGGCATGACTGTGAACTCCTAATGCTCGTATCGTGTCCAGAAATTAGTCTTCTAAAAGTCTAAGTCTTGTATCCTCAACTGGTGATACCATGACCTCAGATCAATCTTTGAGAACATGGATGTAGATTGCAACTAGTCTAACAGGCCATTAATGTGGGGCAAGGGATACTTGTTCTTCACCGTGATCTGGTTCAGTATCCAATAATCTATACACAACAAGAGTCAACAATCCTTCTTAAGGACGAACAAGATAGGTGCTTTCTATGGAGACACACTCGGCCTAATAAAACACTTGTCCATCAACTCCTACAATTGAGTCTTGAGCTCTCACAACTCCACTAGCACCATGCGATAGGGAGGTTCGACACAGCACTAGAATCGAGGATCAGATTGATCGAGAACTCTACTTCCCTGTGAGGTAGCATACCAAGCAAATCATCAGGGAAAACGTCAAGATATTCACACACCACAGAGATGTTGTGAACACCAAACTCAGGAGAGGTGGAGGTAACTATACTGTCTAGATACCCACATTACCCTTGACTAAAGACTTATAAGCCTTCATAGCTAAAATGATGAGCTTAGGCTCACCCTAACACCCACTTGCACAAAGAAAGACCCATCCTTAGGAGACCCAAAATAAACTCTCCTCCAAGCACAGTCAATTAAAGCGAACTACTACGCTAGCTAGTCCATGTTGAGTATCACATCGTACTCCTACATGTCCATTACGATAAGGTTGGCATCAAACTCTCTGCTATTCAGCATCAAGTCGACAGGCCGTAGATACCTCCAGACCGAATTGTGCTCCCCTAGTGGCGTTACCACACTAAGATGAATGGCCAGTCTAGCTAGTTTCTCTCCCAACTTTGCCGCGAAAGACTCAGAGATGAAGGAGAAAGAACTCCTTGAGTCAAGCAACACTTTGGCCATTTAGCCAACCACAATAAAAGAACCTGATTGCCAAGCAAAACAACACCACACATCCATACAATCAGGCAGATGTCCAAATTACAAAGATATTACAACAATCATAGAGGGTCACAAAACCAACTAGTCATCCTTACCCTCAACTACATCTCCAGAAGTCCTAATGCCTGGAACTGCAATGGTAAACACCCGTCCCGTAGTCAGCTGCTGTGGCATGCTTCCTGCCTTCTTAGGTGGTTTTGGGCAGGATCATTGAACATGTCTCGCATTTCCATAGTTATAGCACATCACCAAGGCTGAAGGCTACCATGGATGAGGACAATATGCAGTGATGTGGCCCACCTAACCACAGTTGAAGCACTAGTTCCCACCGAGAGCACTGGACCCTATCTGACTGATGCCGGCTCCACTACTTCCAGCAAAAATCCACCGGCCTGCAAAGGAAACACTGGACCTCCCCTTCTACTTTTTCTCATGGCTATTTGAATTGCTAGCACTTGGAAGACTGGAGAAAGAGAACTAGGAGGGAAAGGAAAACTTACCCTTCCCTTTGGGACGACTCTTTGATACTTCTAATGCTCTACCTCGAAGCGATAAGCCATCCCAACCACATCCTCCACAGTCTAACATCGACAAGCCATCACCTTCACCCGTAACCTTGGGTTCAAGCCATCCAGAAACCTCTGTGCCTACTCCTCCTCAAACTCATAAGCAAGAGTGAAACGTTTCAGTCCAGCGAACTCAGTCTCATACTCGACCACCAACATCGTGCCCTACTCCAGACTTCGGAAGTCTAGACAAAGTTTCTCCTTCACATGAGCGAGGAAGTACTTGTCATAGAAGGCTGCCTTGAAATCCTTCCACTAGATGCTGACAGTGACTAAGTTCGGGAACTTCAATCGCCTCACAAACTTCCACCACCTATCTGCCTCACTATCCAGCAGATAAGTCGCCAGCCGCACCAAATGCTCCTTTAAGCACGCCAGCTCTCCAACATCTTCACCACCTTCTCCAACCAAACCTCGCTCTCCTTAGCACCGACCTTGCCCTTGAACGACGACGAACGAAGCTTCATGAATTGGCTCAGCCACGGGTCACCCAACAGTTCACTAGCACTACTCTTACTGATAGCATGGGAGATCCCGTGTGCCAAGCTCTGCAATTCAGCATGAACAGCCTTCCATCCACCTGCATCCTCATGGGCCTTGGATTCCTTGATAGGGGCCTTACCCTTACGACCACGAGGAGGCATCCTGCAAGGATAGAGGCAAAAGACCTACACCATAGACAAAACAACAACTAGAAAACCATGAAGAAAACTAGGTGCAGACTCTACCATGCATGCGAAACCTATGGAGTCTCGTGACTGAACACCCAAGGCTAGTGCAACCTAGTGAACTTGGTGCTCTGATACCAGATCTGTAATGCTCTCAATTCTTATAATAATTTAAAACAAGACTATGTGCAATATGTTTAAACCCATATGCATGCCTACGCCTGTAACCCAAAACTACGAGGAAAGTGTGAGTGACAAAAGTCACCCAGCACGCTCCCCACGAAAATGGTGGAAAACTGTAGACACCCTGATTTTGAGGTGACTCATTGATGAGACTCCAGATGTTGCTTTGGATGTGGCTAGCCCTTGAATCCCATTAGCCAGACCAATCCCAAGCCTATAGCAAGCCCGCAGCCCAACTAGAACTCCCATAGGTAGGAGAGAGCACCTTTCTAGCACACCTAGCAAGCACATTTCCCTAGCACATCTAGCCAGCACTTTTACCTAGCACACCTAGCAGGCGCACATGCAGGACGCACATAGCAGACGCATCTAGCTGGCGCACATCCCAGGCGCGCAGCCACTTCGCAGGCTGCGGGCTGCTGGCTTTCCACCTCCCTTGGCTGTTACCTCTAGCGATGGATATGCCATGGAATATTCCAGGCTTTTCGTTTACGAGGCTCCCTACATTCCCATGAGTTACCCATGAGAAAATCCTATATAAGGACACCCATAGGCAACCATAGGGAGAAGTTAGAAATCCTGAGCTGAAATCAGAAACACAAAATTCTGCTATTCTACTTTGAGCCAGCTTCCTGCACGAGTTTCTCCTTCCGTCTAGCAACCTATACTCGTTCTCTAGAGCACTCCTTTGCATCCTAAAGCCTCCTTGGCCCTTCCAAAGCAACAAGGGCCTTTTATTTCTGATATTTCAAGAAGGAACATCTTGAGAGGTAGGCTTTCTACCTCCTCCATATCCTTTGAATCTCATTTCGGAAACATGATAAAACATGCTAAAACCATGCATATGGACCGATTTATTCCCTGTTTTCGTAAGGTTTTATGATGAACATGCTTGCTTTCCATGCTAAATAATCTCCATGCTAATCTTTGCTTTTGTTTCTAGCATAAAGCTTGCATGAGTTATCTCCTTTTATTATTTTCTTGCACATAGCATTTTGCCATGCATTTATCTATTCTCGCACATAGAAACATGCTTACGATCATTATTTTCATGCACTCTGATTGCATTCATTCAGAACATGTCTATGCTTTAGGTGTTTTGCATGTTTTCATACATGAACCCATCAACTTGCTTTGGTTTCAAATGCTTGATTTACATGATGATTCTTGATCCTATGCATTCACATCATGTTTTCAGTACTTAATAATGGCATGAGCCCATCTGCATTAGCATGAATCACCCTAAATCTCTGCTGGGGTGGATTCTAGATCAGATTGCAGTTTGATCCAGACTCCCTGGGGCGCACCAATCAGGCGCACCCAACCTGTGCATCCATCTGGCGCAACAAGCAGGCGCGCCAGACTGGCCAAAGATCAGAGCACTTGCATTTGGTATCTTTGTTTGCATGGCTTTATCGCAGGGTTTTGAGCTTATTTCTTTATGATTGATTCTCTAGTATGCCAGGATATCACCTGCATGTTTTTAGCTTTTGATCAGATTGTTTTCCATCTGTTTTCCTCGTTTTATTATTCAGTTCCAGGCTGAATCTGGTAGGCCGATTGCACCTTACTCCTTTGTGGAGATCCTTGTGCATCAACCCTTGATCCAGTGGCCTGACTGGATCCAGCATCCTTCATCTAACTCAAATAGGTTGGATCTTGTGTGAGGCTACTGGCCCTTGAGCACAAGGTCCATTATCATTGCATTTACATTTCTAGCACTTTTAAAGCATGGGTTTTCCAAGTTTTACAGAATGATTTCTACTACATACTTTTCCAGAGTGCATCCTCTGATGTTTTGGTTTTGTGTGGCTTTCTGTTTTTGCCTCAGCATACTTTACTGGCCCACGTAGACGCACATAGGTGGCGCACCAGACTGGCACACCAGTCTGGCGCACCTAACAGGCGCAGTGGTCTGTGTTTAGTAACACAGCAGGCTTTTATTTGCATTTTGCTTGTTTTCTCGACCTGATTTGCTTCTGGGTTTTTCCTTGGCTTTCCTCCTTGATGCATTAGGAAGGCACATCTTTGTTTTCAGCAGTTTTCCAGCATTTTAGATTGCATTAAGCATATAGTAAAGCAATGATGATAAATCGCTCAAGATATTAGATCTTTGATCTTTTTATGCAATGTTCTTGCATCAACACCTGACCCGGCATACGAGTGATATTTCTGAGCATTAGGACACACCCCTGCACATCATGCACCTATACTTAGACACCACATTCACAAGCATGGTATAGCATATCGCCCTCGGGCGTACAGCAAAGGCTGCAAAGCTGACATTCCTAAGCAAAAGAGAAATCAATAGAAAGACCAATTTATCGGGCGTATGAGGGTGCCTAACACCTTCCTCGTACGTAACAGGGATCCTTACCCACATTTCTGGTTTACGAAGACTTTCTTTTCTTTTATTTTGTTGCATGATTTTCATGTTATATGGTATTCCTTGTCTTCCATTTAAATAGACTAGGTGGCGACTCCTACATCTGCATTTTATTTATTTTTGTCGTGGCTTTGCCGACTTTGGCGTACACACATTGTTGTTTTTCGCCATCCTCGACGGCATGGTTACAGGAACTGGCGACTCCGCTGGGGATAACCAGATCCCAGCTTTCGTTTTGATTTCCCTTTTGCTTCAGCTTTCATGCTTGCCTTTTTTTATTCTATGCTTTGTTAAGTGGTGTCTTTTTGCATACATGCACTTTGCTAATGTTGTTCTTTCCTTTCACACATCAGCCATGTTACCACTTTTGCACATGTTGCAGCACATATTCTTATTTGTTTATCCATGTTTACTTGCATGTTTATTTCCCTTCCTGTATATGCCATGCCTAGGAGACTAGAGATGTGCTTGCTTCCCCTTTTGGTTAATAAAAAACATAACCAACCAAAATTATCAATCCTAAGGCAAACTAGGGACAAATTGTAAATCTCCCCCATGGTTTAACAAACTTGCAAGTAAAAACTTGAAGCATACTTTGCATACATCATATAGGGCATGCATCCTCTCCTCTCTAAGCTTACCTATACAATCTGCGAAGGACATGTTTCAGTGGTTCATCCTAATGGCTTTGGCGTAGGATGGAAAATCGGGCTTGTTCCCCCTTAATCGGGGTAGTGTTGGTGTGAGTAAAGCGGCACAGCCTACTGCTTTGGCAGAGGTCAAGGCTCCGAAAGCACCACTCGTTCACTGCCCATGCTTTGGCTGGGATTTCGAACGGGGACCTTACTATTTCTAACCTCGAGTTGGAGACCTATACACTCTAGAGTGTGAACCTGGAGTAGACAGCTTAATAGGACATCCCTAGTTGGTGAGAGAGTGCATACTAGAAGCATGCATTCGCATTGCATACCACCATAATCATTGCATCTTGCTAATTTGCATGTTTTTGTGCATAGGATTTTCCGAGTTTCCTTAGCCTGAGCTTGAGATCTTTCCTTTCACTAGCTCTTTTTGCGACCATATTGTCGATCACATCTCCCGAGTTATTCGTCACTTCCGACGATAGCTTGTCCTAGGGTTCGTCCTAGCCGCAGTCCAATCCTCACTCGCTCGCGATCCGTGATGGCCCAGCATGCTGGCTAGTCCCTTTCCCTTGCTGTCCAAGAGGAGGTTCCTGTCTCAGGACACTATTCCTATGTGTTTGTCCCTGTTATTTCTACTGCCTCCACTTTTGCCTTAGCTTCTAGAGGACCTCCACCATCTCATTTCCGTGTTCCCGTGGCAATCCCGCCTTCGGGACCACTTGCCTGGTCTTCTCCTACTGTCGGAGCCACAGCAGTCGAGCCTATCTCTCCCCAGGGCTATGTGTTTACTAGCCCTCCTCCTACTGCGGCTGTTTCAGTAGTAGCTACCCCCCAGTTTGAACAACTATGATCTCAGCCTTTTGCTTCCGCCTCTGTCTTGCCTCCTTCCTTCGGAGCCATCAGCGACGATCCTGTGATCGCGCAGCTGCAACAGATGTCAGCCCTCGCCCAGCCGCTGCGCAGGCAACTCGAGAATCGACCTTAGGACCACAGTTTGCACCTGCTGCACTCCAACCACAGCCTTCGCCATCCCTTGTCTCTTCAGCAATAGGGGTGTCGGCATTACCCTCTGTTACACCAGCACAACACCCACCTCAGCATGCATCCCTCCTATCTGGTGGCCAGACCCTAGGCCGGCGGGAGCATTACCATCTGTGAGTGTTGATACCATCCCGGTCCAACAACTCTTGCTCCCACATTCTGCACCACTAGTTGCACCACCTCCTGTTTTTCCTTCACCCTTTTATCACACACAAGCCTCATCCTTCATCCCACAGCACACTGCACCCATGCACGGGTACACTGGCCATCCTGTCGTAGCACCAGACGGCAGAATGGTGGATCTAGAGGAGCCCTTAGGGGCGACCCACACAGTGTACGCGCCACCCGCCTCTGCTACACCGTCCACAGCTGCAGTAGCTCCAAATGCTCTCCTCACGAGAGTAAACGATCTAGAGCGCACTCTCTGACAAGTGCAAGGCGGGGACTGCCAGTCCTACCAATTCCAGGACCTTTGTTATTTCCCAGAGGCGACTCTCCCCCAAAATTTTCATATTCCGGAATTTGAGAAATATAATGGTAGGGGCTGCCCAATTGCCCACCTCAAAGCCTATTGCGGAGACCTCGCTCAACTTCAGGCTGACGAAATATTGTTAATCCGCTTGTGCCAGAAGAGTCTTGCGGGGCCCACGTTGAAGTGGTTCACTTCCCTCAACATGGCCACCATCAAGACTTGGGATGACCTTACTCAAGCACTCCTGGAACAATATTCCTTTAACCTCGACTTAGTCCCCAAGAGGGAGGACCTAGTCGCCCTCAGGCAGAGACCCCAAGAAGCATTTGGGGAGTATCTTGGACGTTGGCGCTCTTTGGCTTCACAAGTCAAGGATAGAACCTCTGACGAGGAGTCTATTGAGATAGTGATCCGGGGAGCACAGCCAGCAGTCGGGGCTCTGCTTAACATTCAGCCTGTCACCACTTTCTCTGCACTGCTTCGGGCAGGCGCCCGTGTTGAGAGTTCACTGCACGGCGGCAGTTTTCCAGCACTCTCTGCATTTGCCAATCAGGCCACTTCCTCACATAGTGGCCTTAGCAATAGCAATAACCCTAATACCAATCCACCTAAGAGGCGGGATTCTTCCAAGAATACCGTCTCTTACATTAGATCCCCTGCTGCTTCAGCAAGTGTCCGCCTGCCCCCGCAGCGCCAAGTAGTTATGCACCCACGCCTACACCTAGAGCACAACATGCATTGCATATTACCCCCACTGCCACACTTGTATATCCCAACCCATCGGCTAGGATGCGCCCACCGTTGGCACATCCATAGCCGAAGTGACAACGCCGTGACCGACGCCACTATACCACTTTAGTGGAGCCGTTGAGCATGGTATTCCCCAAGGTCGCATCCTTGCTGTGGTTGCTAGAGGTACGCCCTCCGCCTAATCCGCTGCCAACCTAGTACAATGCCAATGCATTCTGTAATTTCCATCTGGTGGCTGGCAACTCGACGGACAATTGCTTCACACTCAGGGATGTTGTCTAGGATTTAATTGACCAGAAGGTCATCACAATTCATACCCAGGCAGCCGCCCCAGCACATCCCCCTATAGTACACCCAGCACGGCAAGCACAACCAGCACAACCCAGCATAGTTAGTCAGCCTTTGCCACAGCATCCGCCACCGGGAGCGCTTGGCTCCTCGGGAGTTAATTTTATTTCTTCTCCTTCAGGGTCAGTTTCTTCCTCTATTTGTCCCACTGCTTTAATCCATGATGTATCTTCTCTTTTCCCTTACCATTGGTATCGTTCCTTCCTCGGTAACGTCGAGGAATCTATTTCTGTGATCCGTCCTGCTATTGAGTCAGAGAACCCTAAGGTGCCACATGTACCATATCCCCAACCTCCAGCTCCAGTCAATTTAGCAGCCTGGTCCCAATCCAGACCAAGACAGCCAGCACGCCCTAGGATCCACCAGTACCCTCACCAGTACTACCAGCACCTCCAGGTAGATACCACTACTTGCCCTCGCCCTTCAGTATCACCTGTACAGTTAGCAGCTCATCCCCCAGTTGTTGTTACTCTGACCCAGGACACGCATCGTGTTCCCTACAGTTATGCCACAGGAATGTGTGCAGAGGTGACACGGTCGGGTAGAGTATACAAACCCCCAGCAACCAGGACAAACCCCTTAACCCGAGTCCCTAACCAGTTGCAGGCCCAGCCATCTAGGCCCTCAGCACCTATAGCAGTAACCCCTGCCCAACCCCAAGCACATTCGCCTCAGCCACCTATGCCTAGAGTAGCACTGTCCTATCCTACCATTAGTAGCCAGCCTTCAGTTGACATCACTGCCCAGCTTAAGAAGGTTAGAGCCGACATTTCCATTTGGGACCTGTGACCATACCGGTGGAACCCCTGGGCGCCGTTCACCAAACCTTACTCCGGTGTGCGGAAACACACTAGGAGGTCCGATACAGTCACGGCGAAAATGGTGAATCCAGAGGAAGAGACAAGACTCGGAAACACCAAAGGGAAGACAAAAAGGATAAGGAAAGGAGTCACCACCTATTCTTTTAATGGAAAGACGAGGAAAACCAAGAAAACACAAAAAAGGTAGAAAGCAAACAAGATGCAAAGATGCATGTGTGATCTGTGCCTA
>JAMKQA010016973.1:0-19247 GCA_024699735.1 Posidonia australis
CGATTAAGGGTTTAAATATTTCCTGTTGTTTTTTTCGAACAATATCCACTCATCCCAACCCCCCCCCCCCCCCCCAGCCTCTTGGTCTCAGAATGCGGATCTGACGAAGTTGGGTCTAATATTGTTCTTTGTGGAACTTCGATCCTTAGGGCTGTTGGATCAAGTGATGTGGAGAGTTGGATTCTTTCCTCCTATGATGAAGCTTTTGATCCGCTAACCTCCTCTAGAGATTTCCCTTCACCAATCAATCCTCGGCGACAGGTTGGGGCTATGTCTTGGTGCAGACACCGTGACGTTTCACCGGAGACGACGGTCGTCTCGTCTCTGCCGTGGTGATATACCAGCTTTTCTCCTCCTAATCTTGACATTTTTAATTTAGAAAATTATTGTAATCGCATTTTAGAGGATAATTCATATCTTAGTGGGGTTAATGATGCTATTAACCATAACTCTCCTTCGATTGAAGAGAGGGCACCCTCGTCGATGCATATCGGGTTACGATCCTCTCCTTCTATGGCATTAATTACTAATTCGGCGCAAGTCAGAGCCCCCATTCTGTCTCCTGCGCCTTGGAAAACCTTCTCTGGCTCTGACAGAACTGACAGTGACACTAGGTTCTCTTCGAATTCTGAATGGAATTCTTCAAGTTTTGCGTCATCTATCATTACATTTAATGCTGATGACAATTATTTTTTTAATAATTGTACTTACAACACTGCGATCGCCAGTGGATTTAAGTCTTATTGCTCTTCTCCCTCACAATTTACTCCTAATCCGCCTTTGATAGCCCATTTAGCTTCCCTAGGAGTTGCCGCCTCTCGGGCTGATTTGATTTCAAGTTGTCAGAATTCTCATTTGTCACATGCGGCAAATTCAACTGTTGAGATTCTCTCGCCTCCCTCCCCTCCTCTTTGCGGGGTTTCATGTGTATCACACCGTATATCTGACACTGAGATATCTTCTGATATCGTGATATCTTCTAACAACAGATATTTCTCACATACTTACTCCTCCTCCTCTCCATCTCTGCCTTGCAAACCAAGCTACTCCGGAGCTGGCAACCGTTTCGCTCCCCTTTCTTCTCCTGTAACTTCCCACCTCTCTTCTAGAATCATTCCTCCACACTCTCCGAACCTGGGCTTCTCAGAAGACAATGGTTACTCTTCTTCTTCTGAAGGTTGGACGGAGGTGACTCGGAAGAAATACGCTTCCCTTGAGGTACTTTTTTGCCGATCTACGAGTAGATGTTTTAAATGTGGTCTTCGAGGTCACCAAATAAAGCGCTGTAAGTTCGCTGGTACTTGTTACAAATGCAAAGGTCTGACTCATATTGCAGCGATTTGCAATTTTTTTTAGGTTTCCTCCACTTTTCCCCAGTAATACTGCAACATGGCCGACCTCTTTAAAAAATCATTACATATATTTTCATTTGTTGATTCAAAAATAATATCATCCACGTATACTTGGATAATTAGAATATCATTTCCTAACCTTTTTATAAATAGGGTAGAATCAATAGCACCAATCGAAAACTCTTGATCAAGCAAGAATTTTCTTAATCTTTCATACCAAGCCCTAGGTGCTTGCTTAAGTCAATAAAGTGCTTTGTTTAACTCGTAAACATGATCCGGATTGAGTTCATCTTCAAATCTAGGTGGTTGTTTGACATACACTTCTTCTTCAATAAATCCATTTAGAAAGGCACTTTTCACATCCATTTGAAATAATTTAAACCCTAGGTGACTAACATATGCTAACAACATCCTAATGGATTCTAATCTAGCTACATGAGCATAGGTTTCATCGAAATCAATGCCTTCATCCTAATTATAACCTTGAGCTACAAGCGTAGTCTTATTTCTAACTACTTTGCCATATTCATCTAATTTATTTTTAAAAATCCATTTTGTCCCAATAACTTGTTTATTCTCAGGTTTTGAAACCAACTTCCAAACATTATTTCTTTCAAATTGATTTAACTCCTCATGCATGGCATCTACACAGTAGTTATCATCACAAGCTTCAGTTACATTTTTGGGTTCAATGGATGATACAAAAGCATAAGTTACACAGCCATGATCGAGACTGGATTATGTTTGGATTCCTTTGGACACTTCACCTATGATGAGTTTCTTAAGATGTCCATACACGTATTGCCAATCTTTATGATTGGATTGCTCATCATTAAGTTTTAATTCCTTAGTTTGGTTTTCTAGTGTGTTTAAATTTACCTCTTGATCATCATTAATGTCTATGTTTATTGCCTTAGTTTCAGTGTTTTCTTCAAAATTTACATGCATTGATTCTTCCATTATTAATGTTCTTTTATTATAAATTCTATAAGCCTTGCTCTTAGTGGAATATCCAAGGAATATTCCCTCATCGGTTTTTGGATCAAACTTATCTAAATTGTCCTTAGTGTTCAAGATAAAGCATTTGCATCCAAAAATTTTAAAGTAAGAAATTCTAAGGGTTTTGCAAAACAAAGTTCAAATGGGGTTTTATTTAAAATCGATCGAATTAAAACTTGATTTAAAATATAGCAAGTTGTATTCACGACTTCGGCTCAAAAGTGATTTGGCAAATTACTTTCACAAAGTATGGTCCTAGCCATTTCTTGAAGGGTTCTATTTTTTCTTTCAACAACTCCATTTTGTTGAGGGGTTCTTGGAGAAGAAAAGCAATGTTCAAAACCACTCATTTCACAAAAATTTTCAAAATCGTCATTTTCAAATTCCCCTCCATGATCACTTCTTATTTTAATAATTTTTAACGCTTTTTCGTTTTGAACCCTCTTGCAAAACTTTTGAAATTCAATAAAAACATCATTTTTGTTTGCTAAAAAGATAACCCAAGTAAAGTGTAAAAAACCATCGATAATAACAAAAACATATCTTTTCCCTCCTAGACTTAGTGTTCTACTTGGTCTAAATAAATCCATATGAATTAATTCTAGCGGTTCGGAAGTAGAAACTATATCTTTAATTTTGAAAGTTGATTTAATTTGTGTTCCAAACTGACATGCATCACATAGTTTATCCTTTTTAAATTCAATTTTTGGTAGCCCTATCACAAGTTCACTTTTGGATAATTTAGAAACTTGTCCCATATTGACATGGCCAAGTCTTTTATGCCGTAACCAATGTTCTTCATTTGAAGATGCAAGGCAAGATAGAGTCTTATCAGGTTTATGTGAGATTTTTATTTTATACACATTATTTTTCCTTTTTCCAATAAATATGATTTCATTAGTTTTAGTATCTGTAGACACCCTGATTTTGAAGTCACTTGGCAGCAGGCTCTTACGGATGATGCTCCGGTTGCGACCACTAAAACCCTAGTCTATATAAGCCCAATCAGACCCCCCTTTAACCCACCTGACCTAATTAAACCTGAAATACAACAAATCAACCTAAGCTCACTTAATCCAGTCAAAATCTACTTAAAAATCCAACAAAAATCCTAATTTAACAAATAAAACCCTAAAACCACAAAACCCAATTAAAATCCACCCAAAATCCCATAAAACCCTAATCCATTTAAAACCAATTAAATCAGCTTAAAATTCAATAAAAGGCCTAATTAATTAAATTCAAAACCCTAATCAAGTGAAAATGAATTAAAACAATTTAAAATCCATTAAATAAGACAAAAATCCTAATTTAAGCGTAATTCAAATTAAATCACTTAAAAATCCAAATAAATAAGTAAAAACCCTAATTGAAGTGAAAATCCATTGAAAACCGTAATTAATAAAAATTCAAAACCTTAATTAATCCAAAAACACAAATAAACACAAAAATCCCAATAAATAAATAAATAAATCGTAATTAATCCATAAACAAACCCTAATTAACTCAAAACCCCTAAATAAACCCTAATTAAAATTCAAAACCCTAATTTCAAATCAATTAAGTAAAACCTTAAAATCCAAAATTAATAATCTCATTTAACTCACAAAATTCGGATTAAAACTTAAAATTAAAATCCTAAAATCCATAAGAATTCCCAAAATAATTAATTAAAATCAGCTAATCAAACCTTAATCATAAACTTAATTAAAATCATCAAAACATAAACAAAAAGTCTAAAATAAAATTCAAAATCCTAATTAAAAGTCTAAAACTAAAATTCTAAGAAATCCTTAAAAATTCATTAAAAAACAAATATAAACCAATTAAAACCTTAATTAAACCTTAAATCACAAAATTAAGAAATTAAATTAAACCCATGAACCCCATTAAAATCTTAAAATTAAAACCCTAAAAAGTCCAACAAATTCCAAAAAATAAAATCAAAACAAAAATCCAAATAAAAAGCCCAATTCGTAGGCCCAAAATCAGCCTAATAAGCCCAATACATTCTTAAACCATAAAACATTAGAAACATGAAAAATAACTCCGAGGAGCCTTCACTGCCGGCGACCCCGTGATCTCCGGCACTGTCACCGCAGTCAATCCGCGGCTCTTCGGCACTTGATTCTTCACCCTCGTGATCTTCGGACCTTCCTTTCCCATGGTTGCCCTCGATCCTACGGCGGGGAGGCCCTTGCGAGAGGGATGGACGGTGCAGAGGGGCTCTGCCGGAGTTCCAAAAGGACTCGCTGCCGTCAAGCCTTGGATCGGCTCTTCTCCCCAGCGAACCTACGACCCACAACTCCTATCCAGCGCAGCCCTCGCAGCCAGCAACCAGAGAGCCCTTGCTTCCCCTCCTCGGAATCCAGAGAGCACTAGCGACCAACCCCTTTTGCTTCCCAGAGTCCCAGCCAGAGCATCGCTGGAGTCGTCACCGTCGATTCATCTCGTCGGGGAGAACACTCGACTCATCAGGTAATCTCCCTCTCCACTCTATTTCATTCCAAAGCATGCCCCTTAGATCCGTTAGCTCCCCTTAGATCCTTAGGAACCAGCCACGTCGGAACGAAGCCCCCTAGGCCGTCGACCCGATCTCCGGTGGTGGGTTCACCACCACCGGTGAGGCCCCTGGCCTCTTGCTCGAGGAGAGGCCTTCCAGGCCACTTCTCCTTCTCCTCTCTTCTTCTCACGGAGTGCCCCTGCTCTGGAGAAATTCCTATGGCCACCCGAAGATGGCCCGCGTCCCCACGTCGTCGCCGGCGACCCACTGCCGTGGAGAAGCCCGAGTGCTCTCACCACTCCAGCACCAATCCACCTCCTCCGGAAGCTTCCCCGCATCAACACGAGCAGACCACAACTCACCACGCCACTTCACCGCTGCTAGAGCCGTCGCAGCCACCCGACGACCCATTACGGCCGTCGACGCCGGAGTCGAGGTGGGAGGAGCTCCTAGCACCCCCCCCAGCAACCCATGACACCTCCGTCAGCCTCGCACGATGCTCCCCAAGCTTCCTATGCGCCTCTCCAACCTCTAGACTACCGCCAGTCGCCAGCCGCTCCAGCCGTTGCCGTCGACCTCCTCGCCGGAGCCCGAGGTGGGGGGGATGCCTCGGGCCACCCCAGCCACGTCACGCCACTCGGGCAAGACCTTCGTGCCTCCGCAATGCTTCCCCAGGCCTCCGTGCGCTCCGACAGCACCTGTGAAGCCCTTGGAAGGTTGCCGGAAAAGATCACCGGCGGCATAGCGTCGGCGATCTTCGAATGGGTCTTTTATGGCCCATTCAAGTTAGTTTTTCATTATTACTTTTAGGTCCTTTATTTATTACATTTCAGTCCTTTTTTATTGCATATGGGTCCAAACATTTTCATTTTAGTCCCTAGAGTTTTAAAATAATTTTTATCTTTTTAATTTTCCTGTGAATTTTGCATCTGACCCCCCTGAAGAGTTCATCTTTTAGTTTTTAGCAAATTGATGCATGTTTTTATTACATTTAAGTCCTAGAAATTTACATTTAGGTCCTTAAGTGTTTCTGAAACAAGTTTGCTCAGTGAAATTTACATTTTAATCCTTGAATATCTTTAAAATTGCACTGATGATCAATAAAATCGATTTTTTTATCATATTTAAGTCCTGAGAATTTGCATTTAGACCCCTGAAGTTTTCTAGAATGTTTTGTCTTTGGGAAATTTGCAATCTGAATCCTGGATTCTTCAAAAATCACACTGTACATCATAAAAACTGAGTTTTCCTCACAGTTTGGTCCTAAAAAATTACATTTAACCTCTAGACCTTTTAAAAATGAGTTTTGACTGTGAATTTTGCATTTTAAATCCTAGGATTCATCATAATTGCACTGATTAGCCTAAAAACTCATCTTTTATCACAATCAGGCCCCTGGAATTTTACATAAAAGCTCCTGAATTCACATTAAAGAATTCTTGGACTTGAAAATTTACATTTTGACTCTTAGATTATTTGTAAATTCCTTATTTAGGGTTTTCAAATGTTTTCCATGACATTTTGGGGGTATTTTCACTCTTATTTGGCATTTAATCCTGGAATCTATTTAAGCATCATGTTTTTTTTCAGAGATTTGATCTTTTGCCCCGCATTTTGGCCGCATTTGCACTCATGTAAATTTTGCACTTTAGTCCCTGACTTTTCAGGGAATTATCCAAGTGCATTTTTTGCATCTTTGTGCCACATTGACACTGGACCCATCATTTTCATGTTAGAAGAAGGATCATGAACCTGTTTTTCATCCTTTTTCTCGTTTTATCGCGAATTTTGCGTTTTAGTCCCTACGTTTGCCATTTATTGCATTTACATCATTTTGGTGATTTTTCTTCTTCCTGTTTCTTGCAAATGACATTATCCAGACATTTAGCATACCTTTTGACATATCTTAGGCCATGCATCATTTCCATGCTAGCACTTGTCACATCTGGCCAGTGAAAATGACCAAATTGCCCCTATGCCAATTCTTGAGCATGCATCTCGATTTTTGCATTTAGTCTTGCCATGGCATTCATATTAGCATGATTAGAGCATAATCCAGGTTTAACAAACATTCATCAAACCTTTAGCAAGCATTTGGACTAGAAAGACCAAGTTTCTCGGGCGTATGAGGGTGCCTAATACCTTCCTCGTGCGTAATAGGAATCCTTTTGGTTAGCAGACATCCAGCCTTCCCATCTGTATTCCATGCATTCATCCTTTTGTGGTTTTCCTCGACTTTCCCTTAAAAGACTAGGTGGCGACTCCTTCCTTTTTCTTTTTTCTCTTATCCTATCCTTGCGCCTTCGCCATCTTGGCATGGCTGTGGCCTCCTCCTTTCCCCCTCCCTCCGGGTCGGGTACGGTCGCAGTATCTATTATAGTTCATTCATGTTTATCAAACATTACATCATACCCTATGTCACACATTTGGCTTATACTGATCAAGTTATGTTTGAGACCATCTACAAGTAGAACATTTTCAATAGAGGGATTGTGAGAGTTGCTTACATTTTCTATCCCTACTATTCTTCTCTTTGCATTATCACCAAATGTGACCACTCCGTCTTCTTTGGTGCTCAATGTACATAAGAGTCTACGATCTCCTGTCATACGGCGGGAGCATCCACTGTCTAAAATAAACTTCGAGTTCATGATTTTCCTACATCATAGGATGCAAGTAAAGTTTTAGGTACTCACATCATTTTTTGTTTCCTTTTTCTATCATTTATTTCAATTTGATTATTTTTAACCCATTTTGACTGTCTTCTCACAACAAAGATGTACTTTTCGTTTGTAGTTGCTCTTATAAATCCATTCTCATATGGAGTGTCATTAAATTTTGAGTATCCAATTCCATGTTTGTTCAATGAATGTCATTGACTAGAGAGGATTCTATCTAGGTTTTCCTTTTCCTTTTGTGAATTTGGTTAGGTCATTGTTATTGATTTTTAATGTGGTAATATCTTTTTCTAGGTTTTTTATGTTATATTTCATATGTTTGATTTCTTGCTTTAGTTCAATATTTTTTTGATTTAGTTCATCCTTTTTATCAAGCAAGATTTTACCTTCACTAATTATTTTATCATTTTTATTTGCATGTTTTTCTATGTTTTGATTTTGACTTTTGTTTATGGCTTTTAGATTCTTGTATTTTTCATATAACTCGTTAAAGGCCTCTAGAAGTTCCTCCATGTTGATGTCTTCCACGTTAACAGAAGAGCTAATCTCACTAGCCTGTGTCATGAAGCACATGTTGGCATTTTCACTTTCAGAGGCAGAGTCCTCATCAGGAGATGAGTTACTTTCATCCTATGTGGCTTGGAGGGCTTTCTTCATGACTATCAATATTACCAATATTTTCCATTTTAATATAATAAATGAATATAAAATAATAAAACCGTTAACCCACAAAAACCAAAACCCAAAAATGGAGGGATTAGAAGTAAAGAATTTGGAGGGATTAGAAGTGGAGAAAATTTGATATTGCTGGCTAAACTACAGTCGCGTGGAGGCTGGAGTTTGAAGAGTAGAAGACCGGACGGAATCCAAAGCCAATTAGCGAAATCTTCACTTGAAAATTGAGAGAAATTTGTAGTAGAAAAAATTATAGTTGAGAAGAGAAGAAAAGATTGAGTTGTGAAGAAAAATGAATGGGGTGAGAGGGTATTTACAGGATAAAAATAAAAAAAAATTCAAAAAAAAAAAAACAAATGGTCGTTACATAGCAGCGACCATATTTTCCATATTTCAGCCGTTGGCAACGGCTGAAATCATGCAACGGTCCTTTGGACCGTTGCACTTTATTTTATTTTTTTTAAGAGCTCGGCCATGTTATTTTTTTTTAAGTTTTTTTTAACGGGCCGGGCTGGGCCTTGTTTTTTTTTTTTTAAACATTTTTTTTTATTTTTACTGTTGGTGGGTTGGCCCCGCCCAGCCCATGGGGTTCTGGCGGGCCAAAATGGGCTTATTTCACGGGCCTTGGCGGACCTGCGCTTTAAGCCTGACACGGCCCAAGGCCCACAACGGGCCTGGCCCGGCTCGACCCATTTTTTGTTTTTTCGGGCCCATGCTGGACCGGACCGGAGCGGGACCGGGCGGCCCAGGGCCAGCCCCGCCTGTTTTCCATGTCTACCTTGCCTGAGCCTATTCATCGCTCCGAGCCTCGCTGTTATGATCTAGCCCCACTGAAGCGTTCCTCTAGCCATGCCCGAGCCTCCGGAGCAATCAAGGACCTTCCTCCACCTCTGGATAGCCCCCGCAGCCAGGCTCGCCGGAGTGCGCAAACGTCGACAATCGGTGACGCCCGGGATGCACATCAGAGCTCGATCCTAGCTCCTGGCTGAAGGAACAGCACCTACATCACCTCCTCAGTCCTCCGAAGCCCTCCGATCGCGGTGCCACCACCCTGAATGCCTCCAACCGTCGCGGATACGTCACCGGAGCAACCCGATGGCAAGTAGGGTGGGGAGGTCGTTCTAGCCTATGGATTTTCCATCCGCTCCGTTGGATGTGTTCCTTGCCTCTCCCTCTTGCTTCCCGTGGGGTTTAATCTAAGATCAGATCACGAGAAGATCTTCATATCCTTCCTAGATGGTCGCCGGCGGCGGAGCTTCGTCGCCGGCGTCGTCACCTTTGATTTCTTTTAAAGAATAAAATAAAATACTTTCATTTTTAATTAAATTCAGAAGTTTTACTTTTTCTTACATTTGGGTCCCTTTTGCATTACAGATAGGTCCTTCTGTCATTTTTCTTAAATTATTTGAATAATGTCTTAACTGAAAATATTACATGTTTTACGCTGAACATTTAAAATAATGTTTTCTGGGTTTAAAACATCAATAAAAGCCCTCTAGAGTTTATAAAATGTGCTTTGCTTCAGACAAATTGCATTGATAACCCTAGATTTCCTTGGAAAGTTTCTGACAGTTCATTTTCTTTGTGAAAATTACATATAAGCCCCTGATCTTCTTCAAAATGTTTCTGATAGCTCATTTTTACAGTAAAAATTGCATATAAACCCATACATTTTTAAAAATGTTTCAGAATGCACAATTTTGCTGGTTTAATTGCATTTGAACCCCTGTGTTTTACAGAAAACTTCTAGAAGACTTATTTTGCTGTGAAAATTGCATAAAACTCCCTGATTTCCAGAAGCTTGTTTTCATGGTTTAATTGCATTTTAGCACTCTGATTCCACTAGATTTCTTCTGAAATGTTTTACTTTCAGTGAAAATTACATTTTTGCGCCTGAATTTCACAGAACTTCCTGGAATGCTTTGTTTGCTGGGTTTTTTGAAGTTTACCCCTTTTACTTTGCAGAATTGTTCTGATTGCCTATTTTCAGGGGTAAAATGACTATTTTGCCCTTGGAACTTCCTGGATCATTTTTGAGACATTTTCTTGCATTTTTACCATGTTTTATGCAGAATTGATTTGCATGCATGCATTAGTGGGTAAATTGCATTCTGACCCCTAGAGAGCTTCCTTTGACTAGGGATGCACATTTGACTCTAGAATTCTTCATACATGCATGGAATGTGTTTTCTTACTTATTTTAGAGGATTTGGGCTTTTGAACTTCAGCTTTCCTTGGATTTTTGGTTTTTGCATAAAACCCCTTGCATTCTTCAGATTTGTATTCGCACTTGCATTTTGCATAACGTTTCGCATCTTTTTGCACAAGTTTTCTTGTCTTTTCCTACCTTCCTTTGTGCACGCTTTTCTAACTTGTTCCGAGCTTTGTTTTCTCGTCATTTCTCGGATTTTTCTTGATTTTCGCTTTAGATTTGTTTTGACTTTCCATCGCCCGAGGGTGTACAGTAAAAGGCTTACAAAGCCGACATGGTCCCGAAATGAGGATTATTTTCCCCTTTTTGATTTTCTCGGATTTATCCCAATTTCCACTGTTTTGCGAGACGCTTTCTGAGAATTTCACGATTTTCCTCATCGCCCAATGGCATACAGTAAAGCGGCATTAACAATGCCTATATTTGACCCTCGGATTAACTTTTTCCCTTGATTCCTTTTCTTTGCTTTGATTTGGCATGTTTTTAATCATCTTCAAGCATGAGCATATAGAATAGGCAAGCATACATTCATTAGACCATTTATAGTAGGAAACCTAGAAAGATCGAGTTTTCTCAGGCGCATGTGGGTGTCTAACCCCTTCCCCATGCGTAACCAGAATCCTTACCCTTTCTATGGCCCGCATTCATTCCAGCATTATCGATTAGGCACGGATCACACATGCATTCTGCATTTTGTTTGCTTCCCTATTTTTCTGGTGTTTTTTGGTTTTCCTTGTCTTTCCATTAAAAGACTTGGTGGCGACTCCTTTCCTTATCCTTTTTGTCTTCCCTTTGGTGTTTCCGGGTCTTCTCTCTTCTTCCGGATTCACCATTTTCGCCGTGACCGTATCGGATCTCCTCGTGTGATTCCGCACACGGAGTAGGTGGAGAGCCGCACCAAGGGTTCCACCGGCATGGTCACACTAACAACACAGAATAAAATGTTTAACTCTTTAGTATCTAATTGTGCAAGATGTTTTTCTTCATTATTCCATTCTCTAAATGATGTGGAGCTCAAAGTAAAACCATTTACTACTACATCCCATAATTCAAAGTTTATTGATTTCAGATAAATGACCATCCTACATTTTCAATAACCATAATTCATTCCATCAATTGTAGATAATTAATCTAACTCTAGAAAACCTTGCTCTGATACCAATTGTTGGATCGAGTGGCTTCTCTAGTGGGGGTGAATAAAGAATTTTAATTTTTAATATTTACTATCCCAATTTTAGGTATAAATTAACCTAAATGAAGTGTAATGACAAAGTGTACAAGCAACTGATAATAAGCATACAAATTTGAGGGCTAAGGATAATACATGCACATGAAGGAGATGAGACAAATCGAATACACATGCTATTTATAGTGGTTTGGCCAAAACCCCTGCCTAGTTCACTCCTCAAGACTCTCTTGAGATTTTTTCCTTTATACTTAAAACAATAAAATGCTTACTTGTATTGGCTGTCTCACCAACCCAATCCTTGCTCCTTCCATTTCACGTTCCCCGAGAAGCTACCTCACATTGTAGCTTTACAACTTGCGACTTCTCTTTCACAGTGCGCTTTTACAAATGAATTACAATATTGTTCGTGAAGAGAATGTAGGACAGAGTTTGAGCACGGAAATAAAGAGATACAAGTATATGAATGTGATGTCCTATCAAGGCTCGTAGAGGTCCTATTTATAGCCAAAGAACTATCGAAAAATGTGTCTAACAACTAGAAAACGGTCATAAACGACTAGATTATCGGTATACCATTTTCACCACCGGAATGCCATTTCATTCTTCAATCAGCAACTCTCGGGCAATTCGGTATGCCGGAATTCTTTTGAAACGGTATACCGTTTTAGCCCAGTATGCCGTTTTATCTTCAGCTTTATCTCCACATCCTTTTTCGAAGTTCCGTTGCTTGTGTCGATTTTTCCTGTCTCGGTATGTTGTTTTTCTCCGATATGCCATTTCTTGATTCTTCATTTTTAATTTCGGAGTATCGTTTTGTATATCGAATATTCCTGTATCGGTACACCGATTTTCCTTTGGTATGCCGATTTTGATACTTCATATATTTTACAACCAAGTTGCCAAGTATGACTTTACATATTCATTTACAACATATTATAAGGTTTGCATGACATATGCATATACATATACATTTCTCAACCAATTTGTCAAGTGTAACTTTACAACATATCATAAAGTTTGCATGACTCAAGTATTTTCTTCAACTTTTTTCTTTCATAAGAATATACAAAAATTCATTAGTCAAGTGTAATCATCTAAACACAATATATTTCTTACAGTGGTTGTCGGTGACAGGCATGGGTGAAAAAGATCGTGGCTTTTTGAGGTACTGTAGGGCTCTAGTGAAATAGACAAGTTCACCTTCTTTATCCAGTGCTAGCAGGCCCTGGGGTTGTGAGTCCTTGGGTGTCCGGGCACCAAGGGGTATCTTGAGTACGCACCTCGTGCGTGTTTTGTGTGACCTGTGGGGTCATAGACTGTGAGGTCTACGAGACCATGGCGGGTAGGCTCCTTTGTAGGGTGGTTCATTACGGTAGTGTAGTAAGGTTGGGATTGGTGCTCTGTCTGTTGCTTGTGGTCAGTTCGATCACCTGTGGCCAGGGTGATACGACAGATTTTAGACGATTCATTTTGGGCTAGAACTGACGTGTGGTTTTGTGGTTTCCCCAAGTTCTGGTTTCGACTTGTGGTTTTTAGCTAGTTCCAGCTAAGGTTCATGCGTGATTAAGCTGTATGTTGTTTTACGCTGGATCCTAGCTGAGATTTTATTTTCCGAAATGCATGAAAATGATTTGTAAAATGCATGTGTAGACACTCCATTTTGGCAACTACTTGCAACGGACTTTTCTAGAAGAATGCGCTCCGGTGGCAACGAGGTACTTCACCTCTTCTAAACCCTTTTTACCCCAAAACTAGTCCAAACCACTTAAACACCAAAGCCCATAATCCACTTTAAATAAACCTTAAACACCAAAACCCAACACCAGAATCTGGCATGTGTGCTCTGTGCTAGTGGGATGCCCGGCCTGATAGCGCCACCCAGGTGCGCGTTAGAGGTAGGATTTTAGGCACGAGCTGGCTGATTAGTCTCTTTCGTCGTACCTTGTACGAGCATCCTTGTTGCTGCTCCAACGTGATTGACACCCCTGCTCTCGCTGCCCACGCGCAGCCTCGCTAGCCTCTGCACCATGCCCTGCCACTACCTGCAACACGCTGTCTTTCCACCACTTGCAGCACGCCACCTTCTCCAAATCACCTCCCCACAGTAGTAAGCTCCGGTTCTTGAATCTCCAGCCTCTCTAGGAGTCCCAACTCCATGTACTGGCCATCCTTGAGTAGACCACCACCGTCAGCCATCCATTTCAGGTATCCTCCACCACTTCCAGCCATCCAATAAACACACAGCCTTCCTTTCTTGGCCTCGCACCTTCGCACAGTGCCAGAGCATATCCAGCCCTTCCAGTAGAGCCTCTCCTCTCACTGAAGCAACCTACAATCTCTCCAGGTCGTCCATCACCACCAAACCACCTCCATTGCTTACCGGAACCTCCATTTCCACTCCACAGCCACGCCCACTAAAACACCTTGCCTAGCCCCAACATTTCCACACGGAGCTTCCACCAGTCACTCTACAGCCCTCCGAGCCTACCTCCGTAGCCACCGTGTGTCGACAGTCCTGAAGAGTGTCGCCATGAGCCACCACTAGAAGAGACAACCCACCACCTGTAGGTAATCTTCTCCCCTGCTTTACAAGATTGTTTTCTTCCTTGTTTTTTATCTGGCATCTCTGTCGTATCATCCGTTGCATGATTGCATCCCATTTCACCATGCATTCCAGTCACATATGTCATCTTCTCCACCTCCAGCGATGTCGGCACCCATCTCCAGAAACGTAGGTGGGTGGAGGCATCCACTAGGCCATTCATACATCCAAGTATGTAGGAACACACCCCGGCATCTCCTCAAGCTCGTGCATGCATAACATCCATTTTAGAGCAACAACATGTGGGTCTGCAAGTTGGCAAAGCTCGCATCTCTGTTTTATCTCCGTTGGCCACGTCCCGATTACGCATGTGACCTTTGCAGTTTCACTAGGGACAGAATAAGCTATCGGGCCAAGCTCTTGCACACTCACCTCATACATCCCTTCACACCATACCCATGCATCTAATAAATGAACATGTTCCCCGTAATCCCATCTAGCCCCCCATGCATTTAATTAGCCATTAGCATCATTGCATTCCACCCAAGAGCAAGGGAAAGTTCACGGGTTCGCTGCCCTATTCAGTTTCCAAAAGGCACATCCTGATTGCACGGCCGACTTGCGCAATTCTGCCAGGGACAGAATAGGCAGCTGACCTAAGCTCTTGCATTCCCCCATTCATTCATCTAATACTTCATATTTGAGCATACACATCATTATATTTACATATCAGTTATCTTTGCATCCTCTTCATGCACCATGACATTCACATCATGCGTCATGACATACTAACATTTAAGCTATGTCGAATCCTTCTAACCGACGGTCTAGGATTAAAAGCGCTTCTGAGCATTAGGTCATATCATTTTCATCCCCATTCATACCACTTGCATCAATATAGCATATGACATACATCCATTTTAGACTTAGCAAGCATGCATGATCATTTATATTTTGCGACACACAAGCAAGCAAAAGGCCTAAAAAGATCAATTTCTCAGACATCTAGGGGTGCTTAACACTTTTCCCATACGTAACAGGTGTCCTTACACTTTCCCTGATCCGCAATGACTAATGTGTTGCATCCATTAGGCACGAAGCATGCACACACAATCATAAATGCATTTGCATTCATATTTTATTGTTTTTTCTAGCATTTTATCGCATCCAGTTTTTCTTATCTTTTCGATTTTTCTAAAAGATTAGGTGCCGACTCCGTTTTGTCATTGTCGTTTCTTTTTTCGTTTGAGTTGGAAAGCTGCGATCCGGACCCACTTCTCTACTAGACACTCGATCCCTTCTAGGATCTTCTCCACCTCCAGGAACCAAGCCTCACACTCCTCTGGTGTGCCGCGCCCATCAAAAGTCGACGCACCAAGCTGGCGGAACTGCTTGATCCGCGGGTCTCCCTTCGCCTCATCCCTGCTACTGCTGCCAAAGGACTAGGCGAAACCCCACATCATCTCGCCTATTTCTCGTCTCATCCCCTTCCATGCACCACCCTCTTCTGTCCCGGAGTCAGGTACAGGGGCCTTGCCACGACTACGCCCTCGGCGAGACATCTTCTTGCCAGCACCACAAAACACAACAATCTAAAAATTTAGGTGCATGACTTACTATTGTACAGCCCTAGGGAGCCACTAGACCGAACATCACCAAGCCGGTGCTCTAGGTGTAACCTTAGCTCTGATACCACTCTGTAACGCCCCGATCCCGGGCACGCTATCAAATCACAGTATCACAAGCATAATTACACAAAATTATAAAGACAAATATAACTGTAACTAAGGCTAACCTTCAGGATCACAATGTGCGGCTAGAACCTCCAACTCCTGCACCGGGACTCGGTTGCACACGGTCTGCACCTAAAAACCAAATAGCAAGCGTGAGTGACATCTAAGTCACCCAGTATGCGTCCCAAAACACACAACCACAAAAAAACTCGGTAAAACCAAAAGAAACTTGTTTCTTATCATTTTGCAAAACTTGGTTTTCTCCTTTTGAAAATCATCCTTTCTTTTATTAAAAATCACTTGGGAAATCAATCCCAATCCATGCTTTTCAAAAGCCATGTTCCTTTTTCTTTTCTTAAACATCATGGAAATTCATTCCAAAACCACTTTTTCTTACAAAACATTCCTTTACATTTCTTTCAAAAACCTTTTTGAATTCATTTTTCCAAAACATTCCCCTTTTCAATATTTGGGATTTCTTCCCAAAACACACTTTTAAAATTCAAATTTTTGACCAAATCCAGCCTAAAACACAATGCCCCATTGGGCTTAAAACCAAATCATAAACATTGGCTGGCAACTGGTTAAAATATCATCATTTCTTTTTAGTATTTTAGGACCATTTCATCAGTCTAATCCTGAGCAAAACACATTTCACTTTCTTTATTCATTTCCACTTTTCTTTACTGTTGTTACCTTGAACAGGGGTAACCAGGCACACAAGCAGTAGGCGAGGACATCCTTCCCTTACCTTCCTGCACTACCGCGATGAGATTCCCAGTGCGGGATGTCACCGCCCCGGCCAACCGGCCTCAATTTCATTTCCATAAGTGCACAGGGATATGTCTCTGTTTGACGCTCCAGTCGGTGACCCGAACAACTAGGTCCAATGACCTAGGCTCAACTTACACCGTCGGTGACCCGAACAACTAGGCTCAAAAGCGCAGGCTCAGCCTACATCGCTACGAGCTCGGTGACCCGAACAACTAGATACAACTACCCAGGCTCAGCCTACACCGGCGGTGACCCGAACAACTAGGCTCAAACGCCCAGGCTCTGCCTACACCGTCTCAAGCTCGGAAACCACAATCTTATTCATAACACATTATTAGTGTTCCATTTCAAAACTCTTTCCACTTTTCAAAAACCATTTTCCATTCCATTCTTCTCGTTGCAGGACTCTATTTCGTTGCAACACTTGACCCTCCACTGGGGTCCCAACTCAAGCCATCAAAATCACATTTAAAACCATAAATTGGGTCTTATGCCCAAAACCACACAAAATCATCTTTTACATTCGTTTATAGGGTCAAGGCCGAAAACCACACCCAAATCCATTTGTTTGGGGTTCCACATGCCTCCATGTTGTTACACAGGGCAAACATCAAACATATAAACCCACCATACCAATACAACCACTAAACATTCAATAAAATTTACATTTTAACCTTTCAAATTTAGGGCAATTCGGTATGCTGAAACCTCCTGTTTCGGTCGACCGTGAAATTTCGGTCTACCGAAACCCTAGTTTGTGGCTTAATCTGCTAGGATTTCGGCAAACCGAATTTTTTCGGTATACCGAATTCTTCGCAGACAGGGCACACCCTTGTTCTGGCAGTGAAAAATCGCCCCAAGTAGGAGTCCCGATCGGACCTACCAAACATGTCTCATAAATTTCCATAAAATCATGAGGTGCAGACCCTTGAGTCTACTTTAAAACTCCTTAAACCATACATGATTTCATCAATCAAACAACTCATACGAAAATCGCAAGGCGAAAGGGCTCAAGAACGGCTATTGTAGCCTACTACCCCAAAATCACATTTTTTCCCCCCCAAACATGAATCCTAACCGCATGATTTCTACATTCTCATGCAATACATCACATTTCCATTCATTTCATAATTTTTCCACGATTTCTCATGCATTATCTTGATTTTCATGCAATTAACCTACTATTAACAAAACGCTAAACGGAAGGAGGGGAAAGGATTGCGTACCTGACTCAGGCCTCTGGCGACCCTTACCACACTCCGACAAGCCTCGGCAAACTCCTGTGAACCTCCCCTACCAGTGGAACACCATGAGTAGCTCGCACCACCTCCTCCCAGCTCGTGCGCCCCTACTCCCTTTCTTCTCTTCCTTTCCTTTCTCGCCGCGCTCTCCCTCTGCCCCCTCCTGCCTCCGTCTCATATTTCCGCCACCGCTTGCATGGCACCGGCCGCCCATCCCGTCGTATGAGATGGGGAGGCACGAGCCTCTGTCACTGGTGGCACGGGTGGAGGAAGAGAAAGAAGAAGACGAAGAATGGGTGGAAGAGCGTGGCTCGTGAGAGAAAAAGAAGGAGAAAACGGAAGAAAAGAAAAGAGGAAAGAACGGCACACAAAACAAGGCAACTGTGCATCCTCAAATTGGACTCCACATGGATCCCAAATCATAGGCAGATGCACAGAAAGCCAACCACAATCTCACGCAACCAAGAAACATCAGGTTATCCATTAATAAACCATTTATACAATATTGCAAATAATTACATGGTTTACAATAAAAATGAATAATCAGGCCCAGATGTCACAATTAACTACACTAATTCTTATACTACTGTAGACACCCTGATTTTGAGGTGACTCATTGATAATTTTCCAGATGTTGCTTTGAATGTGGCTGACCCTTGAATCCCATTAGCCAGACCAACCCAAAGCTTGCAATAGGCCCGCAGCCCAATTAGAAATCCAGACAAGTAGGGGGGAGCACTTAGCTAGCACACCTACCTAGCACGCTTAGCTAGCACACCTACCTGGCACACCTAGCTAGCACACTTACCTGACACACATAGGTGGCGCACATAACTGGAGCACCAAGCTGGCGCACCAACCTGGCGCACAACCACTTTTCTGGCTGTTGGCTGCTGCCTTTTCACCTCCCACGGCTGTTACCTCTACCAACGAATATGCCATGGAATCTTCCAGGCTTTTCGTCTACGAGGCTCCCTGCATTCCTATGAGTTACCCTTGAGAGTTCCCTATAAATAAACACCTATAGGTAGCTATTTGAGAGATGAGAAAGTTCAAGACACACAATTGCAACCAGAATTCTGCAGCTGTCCCTTTGAATTCTTAGCTTTCTTCTTGCATCCAGAGATATCCTCAGCCTTTCCAAAGCATCAAGGAGCTTATTATCTTGAGTCTTGTTTGAAGGAACATCTAGGACAAGGTAGGTCTTCTCACTTTTCCTTTTAATTCTTGTTCTTTTACATTGGAATAAGGCATGTTAGAAACTTGCATATGGTCTGATTTCCTTTATGTTTTCATGAGATTTCAATGATGATTTTGCTTGTCCTTCTTGTAAGATGTTCTCCATGCTA
>JAMKQA010016974.1:0-16191 GCA_024699735.1 Posidonia australis
GATGGGTTATACAAGATAAACAAAGGGTCTTGCAAACGAAAAGCCTCGAATATTCCTTGGCACATTCGTTTGCAAGGGTAACAGCCTGAAAGATGGAAGGTCAGCAGCCAGAGCTGGGCGCCTGCTTGGTGAGCCACCTTGGTGCGCCACCTTGGTGCGCCCACCCAACTCACAAATGTCTGATTAGGGCTCTGGCTAATGGGTTTGAGGCTCGGTTCAAGGACTGATCACATCCAAAGCAACATAAGGATACTCATCTCTGGGTCACCTCAAAATCAGGGTGTCTACAGTCAGCTACAGGTGGGTCAACTTTGTCTTCGGGGTTAGCTCTTGTGATTGTCTCTTCAGGGATTGGACTGGGAATATGGGTTTTTGCATGAGTGGATGAAGTCATAGGCTGACTGGTTTTGTCTGCTGGAACGGGGGCATTGTATACCCTTCCCGACTGCGCTACCTTAGCACACAATTCTGTGGTATAACTATAAGGTATGTGGTGAGTATACTGTGTCAAGTTGATGACCACAGGAGAATGAGCCCTCAATTCCATTGGGACTGGCAGAGTAGGTATTGGCGCTTGGTGGGTTAGGTCATGCCTTGGTTTGGTTAATAGGCTAATTGTTGGTGGGGTGGATTGCATGGTAGGTCAGGTAGCCGTGCGGCTCGGTCAGGCAGCTAGCTGGATCATATTAACAGTAGAATTGGAAGTTTCAATGAAGGGTTGACTCAGTTGATAAGAGAGCGGTTCGGAAACATGATAGATGAGGAGAGAAATATCAAAAGGATCAACCTCATTCGAGGAAAGGAAATAAACTCCCGAGGTTCCGGGTGCAAGCTCAAGCAAAGGCCGATTGACTATGTTGTTAGATGTGGATGCAGATGAATGAGGTTTTTGTGTAGCAGGCCTAGACCTTGCCTCCTGTGTGTTAATGGCAATGACCTTCTGGTCAATTAAGTCCTGAATTGCTCCTCGGAGTGTAAAGTAGTTATCCGTAGAGCGCCCTGCTGCTCTATGGTAACTGCAATATAAATCCGCTTTAAACCACCGCGGATGTGGGTTCGGTGGTAGGCAGATTTCCAGAAGCTTCAGTAGTGATGCTACCTTTGGAAATGTGACACTCTGTGGCTCGACCAGAGGAGTGTAATCTTTCACGGGTCGTGGGAGCCACCTTGATCCCTAATGGTGCCCTTGCCTTGCCGATGTGGGCTGGTAGACTGGCTCGGTGGTGGTAGCGATTTGTGATGTGCGTGGTTCTCTAGGCGTAGGGGAGTAAACAACCTGATTCTGAGCTGGCAAACTCACCACATTGGCTGGCGTAATAGGAGCTCCTACGTATGCCACAACATTCCTAGCAGAATCCTTCTTCCGACTGTAGCCAGTGTTGGATCCGTTGTTTCCACTGTTGTTGTTATTGGTTCCACCTGAAACCATGGTCTGCTTTGCGAATGCTGCTAACGCAAGGAAACTTCCGCTATTTAGTGAACTCTCAACATGGGTGCCAGCTTTGATCAGGGATGCAAAGGTGGAAATAGGTTGGATGCTTAGTAGAGCCGCAGTGGCTTGCTGCGCTCCTCGAATTATTATTTCGATAGACTCTTCATCAGAAGGTCTATCGCCCACTTGTGAAGCGAGGGCACGCCAACGTCTGACATACTCCCCGAACGGCTCGTGGGGCTTCTGCTTGGTGGCGACTAGGTCCTCATGCTTTGGGACCATGTCTAGGTTAAAAGAGTACTGCTCCAGAAAAGCTTGGCTCAAATCATTCCAGGTCTTTATGGTGGACATATCCAGCGATGTGAACCATTTTAGAGCTGGACCTGTAAGACTTTTCTAGAAGAGACAAATGAGAAGTCTCTCGTCAGCTTGTAGCTTAGTGAGATCTCCACAGTACGCCTTAAGGTGTAAAATTGGGCAGCCTTTCCCATTATATTTCTCTAATTCCAGGATATAGAAGTTCGGAGGGAGTATCACCTCCTGGAAATAGCAGAAGTCCCGGAAGGAAAAAGACTAGCGGTTCCCTCCCTGCACTTGTCGTAGAGCTTTCTCCAGGTCATTCATCCTGGCAAAAAGTGCATTGGGAGTTGCTGCTGACATTAAGGGTGCAGCCGGGGCAGGTTTCGCGTACACTATATCTATAGCACCCGTGTGCTCCACCAAATCTATCATCTCGCCACCTAGTGCCGTGGCGTGATGACCAGCATACTCATGCATGTGCGTACTCGTGCATGTGCACTATTTTGTGGTGGTGTGCATGCTAAAGCTTGTACTTGATTCAAGGGTATAGAAATGTTATGCTGTGTGGGGCATGTTGTTTTGTGTGGGAGCAACAGTTGCTGAACCGGTATGGTCGGGTTCATAGGCCGGTGTACTCCTGTCAACCCATAAGGCAGACCACCAGTAGAGGGAGGAATATGCTGTGTATGCTGTGGTAGTGATGCTATTGGTAGAGTAGCAACGCCCGTCGTCGGGACAGCGGGAAGCTATGGCAACGGCTACAGTGGTGGTGTGATTGGTGCAACGTGAAGTGCCTGAGTAGGCAGAGTGGGGTCCTCAAAAATGGAACAAATAGGCGCAATCAGAGTGGGATCCAAAGAGAAGGCCATGTTTTGCAACTCTTGCGCAAGGGCCAAAAGTTGCTGAGATTGCTCAGTGATGGAAGCATCGGTTGCAGTACCGATGGTTGGAAGAGCAAGTGGCAGGGATGTCATAGGGGGCTGGAAGTTCAAGGATGCTATGGGTTGAATTCCTACTAATGAGGTAATCGCAGCCAGCTGTGTGTCAAGTGGAAGAGGGTCAACTGAATGGCAGAGCATCATCAGATCCGATGCCCTGGTGGTAGCCATGGTAACTGCCTCACCCGCGGGCTCCAAACCACTAAGGGTCTGCCAGTGTCCCGAAATCAGCAGACAAGGAACTTTAGGTGCCTGAAAATGGCCATCATGGAGTGTAGATGGCATGACTGATGTCAAAGTAAAAGAAAGAAGGAGGCGTGGAAAAAGGAATCCCCTCTAGAGTAGCCGATGCAAGGGTCTCAGAAGCTCGCTGGGCCATAATGGATCATGAATGGGTAAGGATGGGGCTACGATTGCAAACTAGAGGATGATGCCTACAAGGAGCTATCGTTGGAAGTGGAGAATAGCTCGAGAGAAGACAGTCGAGAACAGTGCCTCAAGACTGACGTCACAGAAAGGAACTCCCATGCTCAGACCTAGGAACTCGCACACAGAACTCTATACCTAGCAAAGGAAAAGAACCTAATGTGTCAGTGAAGAAGTGAAGACAAGACAACAAAAGAAGTAAGTTAGCTATGCAATCATTTGTTAGGGTGGCATGAATGGCACACATGCACATGAATGCTACTAACATGCTCTCTCTCACCATGCATGTCCCTCATGGGGTTGACCATGTGGGATGCACTCATGGGTTTGGGTTTTGACTCTGGTCAGAAAGTAAGGTTCCCATTCTAAATCTTGGCCGAAGCGCAAGTAGTGAACGGGTGGTGCGTTGGTGGCCTCGTCTCCTGCAGTAGCATGGAGTTGTACCCACTACTAGCACCGACACGACGCCTGACAAGGGAGGACAAATTAGCAACACGCCCTACGCCAAAGCTATATAACGGGCTGCTAGGATTGTCCTTCACAAACTGTGGGTGGACCCAAAGGAGAAGATGCATGCCCTATATGATCAATCATGCGATATGCTTTTGTGTCTTTTACTTGCCTTTTATTAAACCATAGGGATTTGTAAGCATTTGTCTCTAGTTATGCCTTATATGCTGTTCATCTGAGTTTGTGAGTTTTATTTTAACCAGATAGGGAGGTAAACATGTCTCTACTCTCCTAATCGTGGCAAATTCAAATTAAAGGGAAAAACACACGATCATGGCATCCAAAAAGTCAAACAAGCAGCAAAAGGCATGAACATGGCATGTGCTGGTGTAGTGCTCACAAGTAGGTGAATAAAAGCAAGTATCGACAAAAAAAAGCATCAATTAAGTCATGTGCATGTGCGGTGGCATAGCAATAGTGTAAAAAGGCACAAGAGAAGCATGTTCAGTTAAATATGTACTAGCAAACAGAACAAGCAAACAAGCACATAGACGAAAGACAAGTAAGGAAACTAGAATGAAAGCTAGAATCTGGTTATCCCCAGTGGAGTTGCCAATTCTTGTGACCATGGCGGTGGGACCCTGCACGGCTCTCCCTTACCGAGTGCGTGGAAACACACGAGAAGTCCTGATACAGTCACGATGAAGATGGTGAATCCGGAGAAGAAGACTAGACCTAGAAAAACCAAGAAAGGATGGGAAAGGATAAGGAAAGAACTCGCCACCTAGTCTTTTAATGGAAAGACGTAGAAAAGCAAACACACAAAAAAAAACCAAGAAGCAAACAAGATGATGAAAACATGTATGCTCCGTGCCTAATGGATGAAATGTACAAATCAATGCGGGCCAGAGAAAGGGTAAGGATTCTTGTTACCCATGGGAAAGGGGTTAGGCACCTCCATGCGGCCGAACAACCCGTTCTTTCAAGGCTTCCTACTTGCTAAATGGTCTATTGGATGTGTGCTTGCCTATTCTAAATGCTCATGCTAAAGAAATCAGAAGAAATCCGGGAAACGATGAGAAAACCAAGCTTTAAGAGAGCTAGGAATGCATGCACAATGTAACGAAGAAAATGCGTGAAAATTTGCATGGAAAGGTGCGACAAAATTGCGAAATGCATGTGAGTGTAAAAATGAAAATTCGAAGGGCCTTTATGCAAAAAACCCAAATTTTGAAGGAAAATTGAAATTCTAAAGCTAAATCATCAAAAATACATAGAAAAACACATTTCATGTAATTTTGAAATAATCTGGGGTCAAATGTTCAAAATTGTGCATTTTTGGTCAAATTGAAGATTCATAGGGGTCAAAATGTAATTTTGCCACTGAAACATGCATTTAATGTAATTCTATGGAAATTCAGGGTAAAATATGCAAGAAAAAATGTCCATGTTTGAAAATAGAAAGATTCAGGGGCAATTCAGTAATTTTACCCTAGAAAACATGCATTCAGTGTGAAATCTATAAAGTTCAAGGGCTAAAATGCAATTTAACCAGACAAACATACATTTAGAAGAGGTTCAGAAAAGTTCAGGGTTCTTTATGCAAAGAAGTTGGATTAAAATGCATG
Source organism: Posidonia australis (assembly GCA_024699735.1). Classification (NCBI taxonomy): domain Eukaryota; kingdom Viridiplantae; phylum Streptophyta; class Magnoliopsida; order Alismatales; family Posidoniaceae; genus Posidonia; species Posidonia australis. Next base: position 5,175 of record JAMKQA010016974.1, read on the forward strand.
AAATGAAACTCTAGGGGTTTTCATGAAACTTTTAAGCCTAGAAAGTATTATTTGGAAAACTCAGGGGGCACATTACAATATTTTCAGTTAAAACTTTATTCAAACGATTTAAGAAAAATGCAAGGACCTAATTGTAAGAAAAAAGGACCTACTTGTAATGAAAAAGGACCTATCTGTAAGAAAAAAAGGATCAATCTGATAGATAACAAAAGTTATAGAAGTTTTATTAAAAGAAAATTATTTTTTATTTTTTAAAGAATAAAAAGAAACAGCGGCCGTCGGCGATAAAGCCCCACCTTCAACGACCGTCGGAGAAGCTTCAAGAGGCCATCCCAGGCCTGATCAAAGATCAGACCCCATGGGAAGCAAGAAGAGAAGGAGGAGAAGAGATCCAATGGTTTGGATCAGGGATTCAATAGCGGGAGTGGGCCTCCCACCACCCTCGCCGTTGGAATGCTTCGGCGACGGTGCTAGAGAAGAAGGGGGCTACTAGAGGTCACGGCGCGGCGTCTCTGGGCCCCAGGAGGCACGGGAGAGTGGCGAGGTTCATTTGCCTTCCATCAGAGGTCAAACAGGATGGAGATCGCGCAAGGTGGGTTCCGCTTGCCATCGTTGTCGTCTCCTCCGGTGAGCGAAGTCGCCAGGGTGTTCCAAGGCCTGAGTCGCGATCTTGGAGCGTCAGGAGTGTTGGTGGAGCATTGGAGATCGTTCCTTGGGGGTCGGAGTGGCGTTGCAAGGCTGGAGGCTCGCGTTTCTTCCCTAGTTTCAGTCTTCTTCCTTGACGACGGCGACATAGTGCGACTCCGGCGATCTTCTGGTTGTGGCTTTGGGATGCAGCGAAACGGTGCACCAGAGGTCGGAGAAGTAGGAGGAAGACCATGAGAGGAAGAGCTAAAGCTCTGGGACATGAATCAACCAGTGGATTCGTGCCCCCACCTAGGCTACCAGAGAATGACTTCGGCGAGGCCTAGAAACATGATTCCAACAAGAGGAGACCTCTGGCTCTGTTGGAATCGACTAGGGGAGGTAGAGGGAGACTTAGGAATCTAAAATTGAAATTAAATGAGGCTAGTGGAGGGCGTACCTGGTCTGGCAATGTGCTCCGCCGTCGTAGCTCACCGGAGGTGGCTGAAAACTCTTGTTTCTCACCTCCACGAACCTCCTCTCTCTTCCTGGAACACTCTCTATCTCCTCCTCCCTTTCTCTCTCGCTCTCCTTTTCACACATCACACTACCATCCCTTTTATAGGTGAAGCTCCGGTGCCTGTAACAACCTGTAACAGATTCAACAAAATCCTAACAACTAACCAACTCCATAACAAACTAAAACCTCTTAATAGACTAACCACTTGTAACAACCTTGCTGTCCCCCACGCACCCCACTGCCTGCCCAAGCACTGACAGCGATCGACAGTCGTGATGAGGGAACTGGCCTGGTTCCTACGTCTGGTGCGGTTGTATGGTGCGCCAGAGAGGTGCGCCTGTCTAGTGTGCCATATAGGTGCGCCAGAGAAGTGAGTCTATCTATTGCGCTAGACAGATGTTTCGGATAGGTGCGCCTGTATGGCCCCAGATCACGACTCAACTCATTGGCTGTTGGGTTTGTCCTATTTCCAAGCATATTGGGGTGTCTACACTAACAAACAGACTGTTGAAGGGGTGGATTGCATAGTAGGTCTTGCAACCATGCGCCTCGGTCGGGCAGTCAGTTGGATCATATTTATTACTGAACTGGAGGCTTCAATGAAAGATTGACTAAGCTGATGGGGGAACGGATTTGAGACATCATAGATGAGAAGGGAAGGATCAAAAGGTGCAACCTCATCAAAAGAAAGGAAATAGACTCTCGTAGTGTATAGCAGTTATCCGTAGAGTGCCTTGCGGCTCTATGGTAACTGCAATATAATTTCGCTTTAAACCACGGCAAAAGTGGATTCGGTGGTGGGCGAATTTTTGGAAGCTTCAAGAGCGACGCCACCTTAGAAAACACGACGCTCAAAGGCTTTACCAGAGGAGTATAATCCCTCTCAGGCCGTGGGAGTCGCCATGATCTTGGGTAGCGCCCCTGCGTTGCCGGTGCAGGCTGGTAGACTAGCTCAGCGGTGGTAGTGATTCGTGATGTGCATGGTGCCCTATGTGTAGAAGAGTAGACCACCTGATTCTGAGCAGGCGAGCTCACCACATTGCTTGTCATAACAGGAGCTCCAACATACACCACAGTATTCTTGGCAGCGTCCTTCATCCGTGCATACCCAGTGCTGGAACCGTTGTTGCCACGAATGTTGCTGTTTCCGCCTGAGACATGGTCTGCTTTGCGAATGCTGCTAATGCAGGAAAGCTTCCACTATTCAGTGAGCTCTTGAATTGGGTGCCAGCTTCGATCAAGGATGCAAAGGTCGAAATAGGCTGAATGCTCAACAGAGCCCCAGTGGCTGGCTGTGCTCCTCGAATTATTATTTCGATGGACTCCTCGTCAGAAGGTCTATCGCAAAATTGTGAAGCGAGGGCTCGCCAGTGCCCGATGTACTCTACGAACGGCTCGTGGGGCTTCTGGCATGTGGCGACTAGGTCCTCGTGCTATGGGACCATGTTAAGGTTAAAGGAATACTATTCGAGAAAAGCCTGGCTGAGATCATTCCAGGTCTTTATAGTGGCCATATCCAAGGATGTGAACCATTTTAAAGATGGACCTTTGAGGCTTTTCTGAAAGAGGCGAATGAGAAGTCTCTCATTACAGTGAAACCCTACACGAATCTAGTGATCATGCCCATCAAAAACACATGACCGTGTTCCATTTGATGATTGCACAGCATGTTCAGCGTGTAGGGTTCTCCTGTACTTAGGGCACCATGCACATCACGAATCACCACCACTGCTGAGCTGGTCTACCAACGCACACCAGCAAAGCAAGGGTGCTACCAAGGATCAAAGCGACCTCGGTGGAATTTCACTCCTCTGGTTGAGCCACTGACTGTTGCGTTTCCTAAGGTTGCTTCGCTCCTGAAACATCTGGAAATTCGCCCATCGTCGAACCCACTTCCGTAGTGGTTTATAGTAGATTTATTCTATAGTTTCCATAGAATCGCAAGGCACTCTACGGATAACTGCTATACACTCCAGAAAGCAATTCAGGACTTGATTGACCAGAAGGTCATCACCATTAGTACGTAGGAGGCAGAGTCCTCACCTATTGCACAAACACCTCATTCATCTACATCCACATCTAGCAATCTAGTTAACTGGCCCTTGCTTGAGCATGCACCCGGAACTTCGGGAGTCTATTTCCTTCCTAGTGGAATTGATGGCCCATGCTCCTGTGGTCATCAACTTGACACAGGATACTCACCGCATGCCTTATAGCTATACCACAGAAATGTGTGCTGTGGTAACGCAGTCAGGAAGGGTATACAAGGCCCTCGGCTCCGACAAACAAAATTAGCTAGCCCATAACTTCTCCCTGGCAGCCAAAGAACCAAATTCCCAATCAAATCCCTGAATAGAGAATCCCAAAAGCTCACCACACCAATGCCAAAGCTGACCCACCTGTGGCTAACATCACTGCCTAGTTAAAGAAAGTCAAAGTAGACATCTCCATCTAGGACCTAATCCATACTTCGGCTGAACACCGAGAGGTATTTTTCTAGGATTTTCAGGCCGCTAATGTTTCTCCAAAATAACAACCATCAGCCTTGGAAAACATGGTAGGGTCATCGTAGGTCATTTCTTTCTCTAGTTTAGAGCTTCCCCCAACAAGGACTAATGATAATCAACCCCTGTTCATCACGGTGCAATACCAAAATTTCTGCATTCCACTTACAATGGTGGATAATGGCACTGGTTTAAATGTCTGCCCGTTGTGAACTGCAAGCCAAGTCGGCTTTAAATCTGAAGACATTACACCAACTGTGAAAGGAATGACGACGTTCGATAACATGCACCATGATGCTCTTGGGATTTTGATCATTCCCTTAATCATTGGTCCTGCTCATTTTGAGGTTGAGTTCTATTTTGTCGACCTCGAGCCATCCTTCAATCTTCTACTTGGGCGCCCTTGGCTCCACAAGCATTAGGTTATCCCCTCAACCCTTCATCGAATGATTAAGTTCCACTGGAACAATGACATCGTTGTTGTGCTGGCGGAAAATCTTGAAAAGGAGAAGGTTGAGGCAGTCTCCTCAATGTCGCTCCAAAACTTTCACTTTGACCCCAAACCCTTTGACGTACAATACTGTGTCAATCGTTTTGAGCCAGTCAATTTTATTACAATTCTCAACTGTGCCAGCCATTTGGCTATTTTTTGCAATCCTTTTTTGATGGTCGAGAATCTGTGTCATGGATTGGGGTATGAGATGGGAGCACCTCTCGGGCGGAATGGCCAAGGAATCACTGAACCAATTGCTGCAGAGAAAAGACGAGAGTTTGAAGGATTGGGATACAAGTGGAAACCACAAGACAGAGACTCAAGATGTCGTAATTTCCAAAAACTCGTTATTCTGCAAGATTTAACTAATTTTGTTAGTGCGGGATTGCTGGATCCCAATCAGAGTTTGGTGCTTGCAGAGTTTGGGTACGATAAACCAGTCAATGGGCCAGAGTGGATATACGTGGAAGATTATTACTCTAATGAGGAAATCATGGACTCCAAAATGGATTCGACATCGTCCATGCCACCGGGGACAGCCATATTGGCGTTGCCACCTCCAGAGTCGACTGAAGGACTTTCTACTGGTCCAACCGCAGTCTTGGATTCAACAAGGGCAGCCTCAACAACAACAGCCTTAGTATATCAGTCAGCTGCGAAGGGGTTACAGTTGGGATAGCCAGTATCATCGCTTGAGGTATTGGAAACTACTAGTGCCTATTATGTGGATTTCGCTTTTGATGAGGAGGAGTGTGATGCTGTAGTAGCACAAGTTGACAGCATGCTCAGTGATTTGGAAGTCCTGTTTTAGGAGCAGTTGGCGGTACTGTAGAGGACACATAAAGTGAACTCAAGCGCAAAAAGGGGAAGGCAATAATGACAGAATACACTACAGAACAGATAATTAGACAGGGTCAGTCTGCTATTATGACTCTAGAGGAGAACAGATCACTAAACGCTAGAACAGAGGAGTTTATCTCCTATCAGCCAAGGGGTGGGTCTAGGTGATATTATCAATCTTGGCCCCACTTGAGCAGTGGGGTCCAAAAAAAAAGATCCTAAGTTAGGCTCCGGAGGGAATGCAGGCGGCAGCACTCACATCAGTCATTCAAAGGACTGCTGCCCACCTGTCACTCATGTTGTACAAGAAAGTCAAAAAAATAAAAACTTTTGTCTACATAATACGGCTGTGAAAGAAGTAGAACAGCTAGATACAGTAACCATTAGAGGTGGGAAGAATGCTGTGAAAGTTTGGAAATAGTAGAGTCTGATATCATTAGAGGTGCATACAAGAAAACCAGGGCTACAGTAACCATCCTAAAGCGTCATCTAGGGCAGAATGATGAGAAAATGTGCACCTTTGGGGACATGAATCCATCATTCCAGTAAGAAGTCCATCCAGAGCTTATTGCATGCGGAGAAGAAGAAGATGTAAAATGGAAGAGGAAAATGACGATGCACCAGAATTCTAGCCTTATGTTGATGATCTAGAAGGCCCAAACCTACATGTAGAAGAAGAAACTGAGACTGTCAACATTGGCACTGATGAAGATGTCAAGGAAGTGCGAATAAGTGCCAAACTCACAACATAGACTCGAGCAAAACTTGTTGAACTCCTCCGAGAATATGCAGATATCTTCGCTTGGAGTTACGATGACATGGTTGGGCTAGACGTTGAGGTAGTGGTACACACATTACTGCTTAAACCTGATGTCAAGCCAATTAAATAGAAATTACGTAGATGGCAACCACAATGGCTGTTGAAATTGAAAGAGGAAATAATGAAACAGCACAAAGTTAACTTTCTAAAGGTTGTCCTCTACCCAAAATGGTTAGCAAATGTGGTTCCAGTACCCAAGAAAGATGGTCGTGGGTTCGAATGTGTATTAATCACAGGGACCTAAACAAAGCAAGCCCAAAGGATGATTTCCCAGTCCCACACATTGATGTGTTGGTAGACAATACTACAGGACACAAAATGTTGTCATTCATGGATGGATTCTTAGGATACAATCAAATCCGAATGGCAGAAGAGGATATGGAGAAAACATCCTTTACTACCCCATGGGAAGTGTTCTGCTACAGAGTTATGCCATTTGGGCTCAAGAATGCCGAGGCCACATATCAGAGGGCAATGATAGCCTTATTCCACGATATCATGCACCAAGACATCGAGGTTTACGTGGATGATATGATTGCTAAGTCAAAGGAGCCTGACGAACACATTGCTTGTTAGAGGAAGCTCTTTAACCTCTTGCGAAAATACAAGCTACAGTTGAACCCCAACAAGTGTGTATTTGGTGTGTCATCAGGCAAGCTGCTGGGATACATCATTAGCCAAAGGGGAATCGAGGTAGATCCAAAGAAGGCTAAAGCCATAATCGAGATGCCTCCTCTTACAACAGAAAAAGAAGTCCGAGGGTTGCTGGGGTGGTTGTAGTATATCAGCAGGTTCATTGCCCAGTTGACACCAACTTGTGAACCAATCTTCACGCTCTTATGGATGAATGCACAGATTTGCTGGTTGAGGAATGCCAGGAGGTGTTTGACGAAGTCAAGAAGCTCTTGGTAACAGCACCAGTCTTAGTTCCTCTAACACCAAGGCATCCTCTATTGCTCTACTTGTCAGTAACACAACATTCAATGGGCATAGTCTTGGGTCAGCATGATGAAATAGGTCGCAAGGAGAAGGCCATTTATTATCTAAGTAAAAAGTTCAATGATTGCAAAGTTAAGTGTACCACAATCGAGAAAGTTTGCTTGTCCCTCGTCTAGTCTACACAACGCCTGAGGCACTATATGATGCCATATCCAGTTCTATTACTGTGCGGACATGATCTCATGAAATACCTGTTTCAGAAGCCTACACTGGTGGGTAGATATGTCAAGTGGAAAGTGCTCTTATCTCAGTTTGATATCACTTTTGTCACTCAAGAAGTCGATGAAGGTACAGGGCGTGGCGGATCTCTTAGCCGACTTACCCTTGCCAGAGTATCAACCCCTGTAGACCCAGTTCCCTGATGAGAATATACTATTCGCCTTGGAGGAGGAAAAGACAGTCGACCCTCGAGATAAAGATCAGTGGTAGCTTTACTTTGATGGTGTAGTTAATAGGAGAGGCATGGTGTGATCGTGCCACCCAACTCTCACGAGGAGGAAGGAGACCACAACCATGCCAAGATGGCGAAGGCGCAAGGATAGGATAAGAGAAAGAAAAGGAAAAAAAAGAGTCACCACCTAGTCTTTTTAGGGAAAGATGAGGAAAACCACAAAAGGATGAATGCATAGGATGCAGATGGGAACGCTGGATGTCTGCTTACCAGAGGATGGGTATGGATTCCTATTATGCACGAGGAAGGTATTAGGCACCCTCGTACGCCCGAGAAACTCGGTCTTTCTAGTCTAATTGCTTGCTAAAGGCTAGATGAGTGTTTGCTATGCCTAAATTGTGTCCTTATCATGCTGATGTGAGTGCCTAGACAAGACTGGATGGATGTGAAGGACAATGTGCAAAAATTGTGGAGAAATCCACGTGAATTGAGAAAATTGCAGAAAACCACATGAAATGACGATGTTCTTATAAAGAACGCATTCAAAAACCACGTTGATGTCAAAAGGATGAAAAGTCGAGCCAACCCGTGTTCTTAGAATCATGGAAAAAGTCGTGAAAATCAAAAGGGGAAAAAATAACCCGTGATGGGGTTAAATGTCGGCTTTGACAAGCCTTTTACTGTACGCCCTCGGGCGATGGAAAACCAAAACAAGTCAAAAATCACGGAAAATCGAGGAAAACCCAGAAAACGAGGAGAAAACAAAGCATGGAACAATGCTAGAAAGCGTGCACCAAGCAGGGCAAAAAAGACGGGAAAAACCATGCGAAAGGATGTGAAAAGTATGCAAAATGCAAGTGTGTGTGCAAATCTGAAAACTGCAGGGGGTTTTGTGCAAAAAGCCAAAATCCAAGGAAAATTGAAGTCTGAAAGCCCAAATCATCGAGAAACACATCGGAAAACACATTCCATGCATGTATGAAGAAATCTGCGGTCAAAATGTGTATTCCTAGTCAAAGAAAGTTCTCTATGGGTTAGAATGCAATTTTACCACTAATGCATGCAATGCAAATCAATTCAGCATAAAATCAGGATAAAAATGCAATAAAATGTCTCAGAAATGATCCAGGAAGATTCAGGGGCAAAACGATCATTTTACCCCTGAAAACAGGCAATCAGAGTAAAATCAAAGAAGTTAAGGGGCTAAACTGCAAATAACCCATCAAACAAAGCATTCCACGATGTTCTGAAGAAATTCAGGGACAAAAATGTAATCTTCACTGAGATTAAAACATGCACCAGAAATTCAGTGAAAAAGGAGGGTTAAAATGCAATTTACCCAAGAAAATATACTTCAGGAAAGTTTTTTAAAAGAAGTTCAGGGAGTTTCATACAATTTTCACATCATAACATGCTCTCTAGATGCTTCCTGTAAAACACTAGGGCTTAAATGCAATTTTCCCAAGAAAATCATGTTTCTGGAAACATTCAGAACAAATACATGGACTGCTGTGCAATTAAACCACAAAAATGAACACTCTGGAAGGTTTCAAAACAGTACAGGGGTTTAAATGCAAGTTTTCCAACAAAATAAGCTTTCTGGGAACATTTTGCAAAAGTATAAGGATTTCAGTGCAATTTTCCCAAAGAAAATGAACTTCCAGAAAGTATTTTAGAAAGAATAGGGTTTCTCATGCAAAATTCACAACAAAATGAACTTCCAGAATGATTTTAGGAAAGTACAGGGGCTCACATGCAAAATTCACCATAGAAAACAAATAATAAAAATTATTTTAAAACTTAAGGGATTGAAATGAAAATGTCTGGACCTAAATGTAATAAAAAGGACTGAAAAGTAATAAAAAAGGAACTAGATGTTATAAAGGACCTAAAAGTAATGAAAATGGACCTGAATGCAATAAAAAAGGACCTGTAAGTAATTCTAAGGACCTAAAAGTAATTACATTAGGACTTAAATGAAATTATTGAAAACTTAAAATAAAATAATAAAAACAATCCAAATCAATCCTATTCGAAGATCACCGGCGACACCCTCGCCGGCGCCTACTCCGGCGAGCTCCAAACGGTGGAGAAGAGGCGAGAAGCCCTCGGCGGTGGTTGGGGAAGCACAGGGGAGCCAAGACGAGCCCTCCCGCGGCAGTGGGCCGCACTGGGGAGGCCCGAGAGGCCTCCCCCACCTCGGGCTCCGGCTAGCAACGGCCGTTGCCGGAGATGACAACGGTGGAAGCTCCAGGCGGCGACTCCTGGCTGGGAAGTTGCAGCGAGCACTGGAGGAGCTCCGGGGGTGCACGAAGGAGGTGTGGAGCATCTCGGACGAGGCTGGAACTGCGTGGGGTGCTCCCCTCGTCGCGGGCTCTGGTGATGGGTTCTGCGGTGACGACGGCGGTCGTCCGGTGGTTGGAGTGGCGTCGGGTCTGCACGGGGAGGCTTGTGGTGACATGGTGGTGCTCCTGGGCGTGGCCACTAGCGACGGGGTCCTTCGGAGGCCCCGAACAACTACGCGGAAGGGACCACCAATGCAGTGCGACAGCGAGGTCGCTGTGGCGACGGTGATTCCTCCCCTGGCCACGGGAGGCCAGAGAACCCTCCCTCGAGTGCCATGGCCCTGAGAGGAGGAAGAGGAAGGGAGTAGGAAGGCGCATGGGGCCTTTTCCAGACCATGGGGCTCACGACGTCGCCGGTGGTGGAGAACCCACCACCGAAGACGGAAAGGGAGACGATACAGAGAGGTGGGGACTCCGGTGAGGTATGACTGGAGGCCTAGAATGTGCCAGGCAGGACTACAGACAATAATTCAAAATAAAATAGACAAAAGAAGAGGATTACCAGGTGGGGCGTCCTGGCTGTCTCCGGCGATAATCGACGGCGGCGGTCTCCGGCAAGCGTTTTGGCTGCGTTTCACAGGGTCTCTGAGGCTGCAAGGTGATGACAGGAGAATCTCTGGATATGGGGAGTGGAGGAAGAGGGCTGTTGCAGGGGGTTTTTCCCAGCTATCTCTCTACTCTGTCTCTCCCATTTTTTTTTGTTAGTTCCCTCCTCCCCTCGCGTTGGTGGTTTTTCAGGGCTTTAAGTGATTGATCGCGCGAGGGGATCGTGGGTCGTGGCTGTGGTTGTAGCTTCGTGGGACGGAGGAGTGGGGTGATCGACTGGAGGAAGAAGGCACTGTAAAATTTATTTTTGTGCCTTTCCTAAGTCCTTTGATTAAGAAAAAATGTCATGGATGCATTGGGCCTAACGGGCTCGTTCTTTAGACTCTTTGGTTTTTTTGTTTTGTTTGGTTTTTTTTTTTTTTTATGTTTTGATTTTGTTTGTTTTTTTTTAATTCTGATTTTGTTTATGATTTGATTTTGGTTTTTATTTTATTTTTTTTATGTTTTTAGTTAGGTTTATGATTTTAATTAAGTTTTGATTTTGTAACTTTGAAGTTTAATTGTCTTTAAATTAGAGTTTTTGAGGTTTGAATTTAGTTATAAGATTTTAAATTAATTTCTTAGAATGATTTAGAGTTCTTAGGTTTTTTTTCCATTTTAGGTTTTTGTGACTTAATTAATTAGTTTTAAATTAGGATTTTCAAGATTTTAATTATTTTGGAGGTTTTTAGGTTTTTTCTGGATTTTAATTAGAATTTTTAGTTTAAATTAAGGTTTTGGGTTTTAATTAAAGTTTTTGGGTTTTAATTTAATTTTTAGATTTTAAACATGGTTTTAAATTTAATTAGGTTTTACTTAATTAATTAGGGTTTTAAGTGGATTTTACTTGATTTTGATTTTAATTAGGGTTTTACTTAATTAATTAGGGTTTCAAA
>JAMKQA010016975.1:0-17153 GCA_024699735.1 Posidonia australis
CTAACACCTTCCTCGTGCGTAACAGGGATCCTTACCCGCATTTTGGTTTTATTTCGTAGACTTGTCCTTTTTCTTTTGTTTGTTTTTGCATGATTTTTTCATGTTTTGGTTTTCCTTGTCTTCCATAATAGATTACGTGGCGACTCCGTTTTATTTTGCTTTTTCGACGTGATTTTGCCGACCGATTTCGCATTCATTTGCTGAATCTCCTCGCCGGCATGGTTACACCAGGAAAAGAACAATCAGACAAAGGTTCGAAGCCAGGAATCATCAAGGGTGCAGTGACCATTTTGAAACACCATCAGAGGCTGTCATCCTTGAGGACATTGATTGCATCGAACAGTTAGAGCCAGCCAACTCTTGCTACTTGAAAAAGTACTATCAGTGAGCATAAATAGCATGTCCTAACTCTACGACACCAGCACTTCCCTTCATGCATGCATTCGTGCTCTTCTTACATTCATGTAGCTCTGCATTAACACACACTAATTCTCTTGCAAAATATGCATATGTAGGGCATAGTTCTCTTGCATCAATGCATGTATGGATCTTAGCCCTATGATGATAGGCGGGATAAGCCAACTAAAGTTGGGAATGTGTAGCACCTCCTCAGGTAGATACTATTCAGGAACCTAGAGAGTGAGGGAGCCACCTTTCATTGTGAATTGGGCGAAAAATCCAAGCTCCTAAAGGGCCCTACACCTCCCAGAGGGAGACAAAATGTTAGGGGTGAGAATGAGAGTGTGAGAAATATAAAAGAATAAAATATCTGTGAAAGGGCATAAAAAAAATAATAATAATAAGAGGACAGAAGTCACAGATAGAAGTCTGCCCTAAAGAGAGAGGCGTGTCGAGTAACCCTGTCCCTCAAGTTTATCTTGGAGAGGAGTCGGAGTGAATACCTAGGAGAAATGACCAAAAGGGCCTAGCCACCCCTTTAAACAAGCAACAGCTCCCCACCATAGACTAGGTACCTATTACCTCCAAGCCAGGGATAGGGTGAACCCACTTGCCTATGAGGGAGAGAATAAAAAATAATTAAAATAAAAAGTAGGGGTATGGTCCAGTGGTGTTTGGAATGGAGCCCAAAACACAGTGACCCGTTTCCAGAGAGCCACCCAACAACTAGGGGCTTGGATAGAGTCTTATGAGGTCTGGAGTTGCCATTCCTTTGTACTCGACAATATGCATCCCAACGCTGAGGACACCAATAAGATCCAACAAACCATTTAGCATGCATACATTTCTTCCCTCAAACATCATCCTAATAAACATCGTGGAGTGTCACTTGGCTCTCTTGTCTTGAATGCGACAACGTCTTTCAATTCAAGAGAATCAAGAGGACATCACCTAAACTAGGGGCATGTAAGCTGCTGTAGTTAGTTTGGGACCATTTGTGTCAACCAGGGGCATGCAAGCTGTCCTATGGTTGGCCACACTGAGCCAGTACTTGACCAAGGGCATGAAAGCTACTATGATTGGTTAAGCGTCTTCCGTGTCAGCCAAGGGCATGTCAGCTGTCCTATGGTTAGATACTTTGATCTGTGTTAGCCAAGGGCATGTCAGTTGTCCTATGGTTGGCCACACTGAGCCAGTACTTGACCAAGGGCATGAAAGCCGCCCTGATTGGTTAAGAGTCTTCCGTGTCAGCTAAGGGCATGTCAGTTGTCCTATGGTTAGACACTTTGATCCCTGTTTGCCAAGGGCATGCCAGCTGTCCTATGGTTAGACACTTTGATCCATGTCTGCCAAGGGCATGTCAGCCGTCCTATGGTTATACGCTTTGATCTATCTCAACCAGGGGCATGTCAGCTGGTCCTACGGTCCTACACTCTGGGCCAATGCTCGACCAGGGGTATTTCAGCTGCTCTACAGATCGAAAGTCCCCAGTGCTCGGCCGGAAGACGCAGTCAAATGATCCCAGTTCCCCAAGTCTGCTGTCCTTATCTCACTGCTTGGTTAAAATCAATTGGTAACCAGGACCTTCTCTTAGGGTTGTGCACAAGATTTGGTCTTTTCAGCTCCTTTAGCTATAGTCTTCAGTTCTAGATCTATCCCTCCATTACTTTTTCGGCTATTATCTGCTTGCCTTGATTCTAATAAATGTTGTCAAACAAGCAATATGGAAATCTGTGGCTGAAGAATGATGTTTTGAACATGTTTTACAGGAGATCGTCTACCCTTTTTGAAGAGTCTCGAGCCAGGAAAGCTAAAGTGCCTTTAAAATCATGGGGTACCCCACAATGGTTGTGCTTGCATAGTGCTCAGATGTTCTCCAAGCTTGGATCAAACAGTTAACTGAAAGTGACCGTGACAAGCTGTAGATTTTGGGAATCTCCATAAAGCTTTTGGATATCGCCAAAGTGGTGGTTTCCCGATACTTTCTGTGTGCGGCTGTCCGATTCTGGAAGCCGAATCATCACGTGTTCCGCTTTGGGAGAATCGAGCTGACCCCTACTCTAGAAAAGGTACACAGAATCTGTTGCCTGCAAGGATTCCTGAGACCCATAGTGTTCATGCGATGTGATGGGTATTCCTCAGTGTTGAATGAGCTTACAGGCCTACCAGCCAGTGAATGTCGTCGTCAGCTCATTTGTTCAAGTGGACTCTCTCCCATGCTGAAATTGGCTTACTTTGACAAAGTAGCTGGAATGCGTGCCTCCCTAGGTGGTGATCTATGGTTGAAAGGCTTTGTTGTCCGCTTCCTGGGAGAGTTGATCTTCAGCCATGGTCGGATGGTTGTGGGTATTGAAGTTGCCAAGATTGCCTTGGCAGTTGTCACCCAGCAGATAGATTTGGCTCCAGTCATCCTGGCAGAAACTTATCGGGCGCTAGACCATTCATTGCTGCGCTGCCGGCACTACTACGGCTGTGGAGCTTTTGTACAAGTATGGATGGCTACACATCAGGGTGTAGCAGTCTTGGCCCCACATCGATCAGCCTTTGAGTCCTACTGCCAAAGTGGCCATGCGCGCACGTTCACCTCAGTTCAGAAGGAGTACGAGCGATTACAAAGCCTGACAGAACAGAAGATCATATGGTGCATTATTCCATCAGCTTCTTGTAACTTTAAAGCATTCTTCAATACAACAGACATGCGGCTTATCGTCCTGCTAGGATTAACTGGTGGAGTGGAATATCACCCAATCCGTGTGATGCAGCAGTTCGGTTACCAACAAGATGCCTTTGTTCAGGAAGAAATGCCAGCACGGTTCAAAGAATACCCCCTGAGCTCCTACACTCTGACCAGGGAGCTATCTCGCCTGCTTAGTGGCTCCATACGGTCAAAAGATCTCGTAGTTAGAGAAGGGAAGAGTTGCATAGTAGATTATGAAGCCGAAGTCGAAGAGACCTGGCCAATCTGTAGCGTCGCCCCGAGTCGTATGCTCTTTGCCAAAACCTCGGGCTCCAAAAGACCTAGAGATGAAGAGGGTTCTTAAAGTTCACATCATGTTACACTGTTTCTTACAAGTTGCAGTACATGTAAACACTCATTTGACTGTGATAATAAATGCAGCAGAACATCTCTAGTCAGTCTGTTGATCGATCATGATTGATGCGGAATGGAAATCGCCACCCTGACAGCATGTGCAAGGCTAGTGCCAGATTCTACTTCCTTTTGCCTGTCGACTTGGCACTGGGGACCACCCAGATAATAGCCGAGTATCTCGTTTTATTGCCCCAATCTGGACGAAGGAAGTCTCCACAACTTCTATGTCAGAAAAGGTGGCATGTTCTTTTACAGTAATTTTCCAATCCACGGTTCATTCCAATGGGACGGATCTTGGTGTTCATTTACATTTGTTATTTTCCCATCCACGGTTCGTTCCGATGGAACGAATCATGGTGTGATTTTCCCATCCACGGTTCGTTCTGATGGAATGATTCCTGGTGTTCATTTTCATGTGATTTTCCTATCCACAGTTCATTCCGCTGGAACGAATCCTGGTGTGATTTTTCCCATCCACGGTTCATTACAATGGAACAAATCCTGGTGTGATTTTCCCATCCATGGTTCATTCCAATGGAACGAATCCTGGTGTTCATTCACATTTGATTTTCCTATCCACGGTTCGTTCCATGGAACGAATCCTGGTGTGATTTTCCCATCCACGATTCGTTCTGATGGAACGAATCCTGGTATGATTTCCCCATCCACAGTTCGTTCCGATGGAACGAATCCTGGTGTTCTTTTACATTGATTTTCCTATCTACGGTTCGTTCCGATGAAACGAATCCTGGTGTGATTTTCCCATCCACGGTTCGTTCCAAGGAACGAATCCTGGTGTGATTTTCCCATCCACGGTTCGTTCCATTGGAACGAATCCTGGTGTTCATTTACATTTGAAATTTTCCTATCCACGGTTCGTTCCGATGGAACGAATCCTGGTGTGATTTTCCCATCCACGGTTCGTTCCGATCGAACAAATCTTGGTGTTCATTTACATTGAATTTTCCCATCCACGTTTCATTCAGATGAAACGAATCCTGGTGTGATTTTCCTATCCACGGTTCGTTCCGATGGAACAAATCCTGGTATGATTTTCCCATCCATGGTTCGTTCCAATGGGACGAATCTTGGTGTTCATTTACATTTGATTTTCCTATCTACGGTTCGTTCTGATGGAACGAATTTTGGTGTGATTTTCCCATCCACGGTTCGTTCCGTTGGAACAAATGCTGGTGTTCATTTACATTGATTTTCCTATCCACGGTTCATTCTAATGGAATGAATCCTGGTGTACTTTTACTTTTTAATTTTCCTATCCACAATTTATTCTATTAGGATGAATCCTCGTATCCTTCATTTCACCTTTGGTTTTTGTTTACTTCCCTGTGGGCTGGTAGCTCGAACTACCCGGATGACTTCCGTGATCAGTCACTTCCCGGTCGGCAGCCACCGTGAGTCCTGTCTGGCGCTTCCCTCGACAAGTGTGATAACCAGTCATGTCTCTTAGGAGCCGATTGGTCGTCAGCTCGTCTATTCTTAATCTATTGTGTTTGGCTTCGTTTGTGGCAGCAAGACCTATGGTGTGGACTTCTGAGATGTTCCTGGCTAGTGGTTGATTGCCTGTGGGTTACTCTTGCTAATGGTTTCACGTGGGGTATCTTTGTCAACCCTGAGCATCGGTCTCTATTCTACTCGTCCTCCGACCTCGCTCAGGGAGGGGCATCTATAGACACCCCAATTTTCTGATTTTGTAGGATAGAGATGTGGTGGCTGAGCTCTAACCCTCATTAGGCCCATTTAATTCATGGAAGCCCACTTGGGCCGATGAAGGCCCACATAGGCCCATTAAGCCCAAATTGAGCTCAAAGCCCATAAAGCTCAACAATTTAGTTTCTTCCCTTCAACCCAACATTTTATTCATCCTTACCATATACATTAAATCATCTTATCATTTAATCCAATCTTTTTTGCCAAAATCAGACCACATCACTGAACCCATTTTCCTTCACCATCTCTCACGAATCAGCCACTGGATCGTTCCTTAATGTAGATTTGATCAATTGGCTCGAGCACCATCAATCCAACACAATTCAGAGCATCTCCAGCCATCAGATCAGTCATCGCCGGAGGAGCTCGGATCGCCGTCGAACACTGTCGACGGGCATGGGACAAGGGGAATCAGCGAGGGGACAACCGTTAGCATGCGGTTAATCTGTTTTTGCTTTTTTGGAGTTCGTTTAGTAGAGTTAGAGGGTCGTTATTTGATTCTGTTACATGTTTAGGTCCTTGTCAGTTTTGGGTTGGGTTTCCGTTTGCCTATAAAAGGAGGAGAGGAGCCAGGCTTTTAGAAGGACGACACCCCTTGAGCATACAAGGGAACTGAGAATTGAGAGCGAGAAGGAGAGGAGCAGTGCGAGAGCTGTCGCAGAGGAGGAAGGAAGGCGTTTCCAGAGCTCCGGCGAGGCAACTGCAGCCAAGTACACACTGATTCTCTCTTAATTGTTTGAATTCTGATCTTCTAGTCCTCTCCTCCTCTTCCTGGAGTGCTTCCATGGGATCCAAAGTGATCCCTTGGCTAGCAAAACTCCACTGTGCCCCACCGTCGCCACACTCCGACGACAGAGGTGGGGGGTGGGCAGGGCAATCTAGAGAGGCTTCTAGACCCCCGAGCCCTCTCTCCTCCTCCTCTAGCCTCTGTGGTGCTTCTCCGCCACTCGCATTGCCGCTCCGCCACTCCCAGGTGCCCGTATGACACCCACCGGAATGTCGCTCTGATCCCACCATCGCTGGAGAAGACGACGGGATCCAGAGTCGCCGCGTCAGCCTCCAACCCCTTGCATGCCTCCAAAGCCCCATGAACCCTCCGTCATGTCCCGCGAAGCCTCTGGAACCATCAAGACTGTGCCAGGATCCTTGGATTGCTCCAGCAGTGTCGCTCGTAGGAGGAAGCCACATCGGCGACGGTCGGGCCACCACCTCACTCCACCAGCATCCGCACAGCTCCAGAGGAAGCCCCGAAGCCTCCCATAGCCACCAGAAGCCTCAGAGCAGTCGTGCTTCTGCCTCTGAAGTCTCCTTCTTCCCCAGCGCCGACACCGGAGTCTCGCAATGGCGGAGGAGGTGGGGAGGCCTTTCCCACCGACCGATCGCACATTGGCTCTGGTGGATCTTTCTCTTTCTTTCCCCTCTTGCTTCCAGTGGGGTCTGATCTAAGATCAGACCTCCGGAGGCCCCCCTCTTGCTTCCTCTGACGATCATCGACGGCGGAGCTCCGCCGCTGTCACCATCGTTTCTTTTTTTATTTCTTTAAAAACTTCTTTAAGTAAAATCCAAAAGTGTTTACTCTTCTTGCATTTAGGTCCTTCCATCATTTTTCTAAAATCTTTCGAATAAAGTTTTAACTAAAAATATTACATGTTTTACCCTGAAAATTTAAAATAATGTTTTCTGAGTTTAAAACTTTAATAAAAGCCCTCTAGAGTTTTTTGAATGTATTTTGTTTCAAACAAATTGCATAGAAGACCCTAGATTTCCTTGGAATGTTTCTAACAGTTTGTTTTCTTTGTGAAAATTGCATATCAGCCCTGACACTTCTGAAAATGTTTCTGAATCTCATTTTTAATGGTTTATTTGCATGTAAGCCCCTGCATTCTTCTGAAATCAATCTAAATGCATGTTTTTGCTGGTTAATTTGCATTTAGACCCCTGGATTTTATTGAAACTTTCCAGAATGCTCATTTTTGATGGTTTATTTGCATGTAAGCCCCTACATTCTTCTGAAATCATCCAGGATGCATGTTATTGCTGGTTAAATTGCATTTAAACCCCTAGACTTTGCAGAAACATTCCAATATGGACATTTCTTTGGTTCATTTGCATTTAAACCCTTGGACTTTTTGAAAACTTCTCTGAAGCATGTTTTCTTAGGGTAAATTACACTTTAACCCTCAGACTTTACTGAAATTCTTCGGGATGCTTTTTTTTGCTGGGCAATTTGCAGTTTAGCCCCTATACTTCACTGATTTTACTCTGATTGTCAGTTTTTAGGGGTAAAATGACCATTTTGCCCCTGAAACTTCCTGGATCAATTCTGAGACAATTTTTTTTGCATTTTTACACTAAATTTCCACTGAATTGTTTTCAATGCATGTCTTAGTGGTAAAATTGCATTCAGACACCTAAAGAACTTCATTTTGACTAGGATTTCACACATATGCACATTTGGCCCTAGAATTCTTCATACTTACATAGAATGTGTTTTCCTATGTATTTTTTGATGATTTGGGCTTCCAAACTTCAATTTTCGTCGAAATTTGGGCTTTTTGCACAAAACCCCCTAGACTTCTCATATTTGCATTCACATTTGCATTTTGCATGACTTTTCACATCTTTTTGCATAGATTTTCCCATCATTTCTTCCCGGTTTTGCATATGTTTTCCTAGCTTGATTTCGACTTGGTTTTCTCCCCATTTTCCGGATTTTCATCGATTTTCCGTGGTTTTCACTTGTTTTGGTTTTCCATCGCCCGAGAGCGTACAATAAATGGCTTACAAAGTCGACATGGTCCCGAAATGAGGATTATTTTCCCCTTTTTGATTTTCTTGGATTTATCTCAATTTCCGCTATTTTGCGAGACACTTTCCGAGAATTTCATGATTTTTCTCATCGCCCAAGGGCGTACAGTAATACGGCATTCTCAATGCCAACATTTCTCCCTCAGATTAACTTTTCCCCTTTATTTCAGTTCTTTACTTTTATTTGGCATGTCTTCAATCATCTTCATGCATGAGCATATAGAATAAGCAAGTATATATTTAGCAGACCATTGATAGTAGGAAACCTAGAAAGACCGAGTTTTCTCGGGCGCATGGGGGTGCCAACCCCTTCCCTATGCGTAACCAGAATCCTTACCCTTTCTCTAGCCCACATTCATCTTGCATTATTCATTAGGCACGGATCACACATGCATTATGCATTTTGTTTTACTTCTCGATTTTCTTGTGTTTTTTGGTTTTCCTCGTCTTTCCATTAAAAGACTAGGTGGCGACTCCTTTCTTTATCCTTTTTGTCTTCCCTTTGGTGTTTTCGAGTCTTGTCGCTTCTTCCGGATTCACCATTTTCGCTGTGACCATATCATATTTCTTCGTGTGTTTCCGCACACTGAGAAGTAGGAAAGCCGCGCAAGGGTTCCACCGGCATGGTCACAAACACATTAGGTTCTTTTCCTTTGCTAGGTATAGATTTTTGTGTGCGAGTTCCTAGGTCTGAGCTTGGGAGTTTCTTTCTGTAACCTCAATCTTGAGGTTTTGTTCTTGGTTGTCTTTCGTCGAGCTATTCGTCACTTCCAACGATAGCTCTTCGTAGGCGTCGTCCTTTCACTTGCAATCGCAGCCCCATCCTTACCCATTTCGCGGTCCGCTATGGCCCAACGAGCTTTTGATACTGTTACACCAGCTGCCTTGGAGGGGATTCCAGTTTCTGCCCCTCCTCCCTCTTTCACTTTGTCATCAGTCATTCCACCTTCACTCCACGATAGGCACTTTCGGGCGCCTGGAGTTCCTTGTCCGCCAGTTTCGGGACACTGGCAAACCCTCATTAGTGAAGCCCGCGGCTGAGGCGGTTACTATGACTACCCCCAGGGCATCTGATCAGATGATGTCCCGTCCTTCAATTGACCCTCTTTCACTTGACACTCAGCTGGATGCGATTGCCTCATCAGTAGGAATCTGACCTGCAGCATCTTTGAGCATCCAACCCCCTTTGACATCCCTGCCACTTCATCTTCCAGCCCTCGGCATTTCTATTGACGGTTCTGCCACCATACAATCTCAGCAACTTCTGGCCCTTGCACAGAGGTTGCAAAACATGGCTTTCTCTTTGGATCCAACTTTGACTGTGCCTGTTTGTCCCATTTCTAAGGATCCTGCTTTGCCTGCTCAGGCACTTCATGTTACATTAGTCACACCACCACTGCAGCCGTTGCTACAGCTTCCCGCTGTCTTGACGATGAGAGTTGCTGCTCTGCTTATAGCATCACTTCCACAGCATGTACAATATATTCCTCCCTCCATTGGTGGTCAGCCTTATAGGCTGGCGGGGGTTCACCGGCCTACGAACCCAACTGTCCCGGTTCAGCAGCTGTTGCTCCCCCACACAACAACACGCCCCACACAGCATAACATTTCTATACCCTTGCAATAGGTACAAGCTTCAGCATGCACACCACCACTAGTAGCGCACATGCACAGGTACGCTGGTCATCACGCCACGTCACTAGGTGGAGAGATGATAGATCTGGAGGAGCACACGGGTGCTATAGACATAGTGTATGCAGGACCTGCCTCGGCTGCATAACTCAATGTCAGTAGCAACTCCCAATGCACTTTTTGCCAGGATGAATGACTTGGAGAAAGCCCTACGTCATGTGCAGGGCGAGGACAACCAGTCTTTCTCCTTCCGGGACCTCTGCTATTTCCCAAAGGCGGTACTCCCACCGAACATCCATATTCAAGAATTTGAGAAATATAACGGGAAGGGCTGCCCAATTTCACATCTTCAGTCGTACTGTAGCGATCTCGCTTAGCTACAGGATGACGAGAAACTTCCCATCCGCCTCTTCTAGAAAAGTCTTATAGGTCCATCTCTAAAATGGTTCACGTCGTGGATATGCCTGCCATATGGACCTGGAATGATCTGAGCCAAGCTTTTCTAGAGCAGTACCCCTTTAACCTCGACATGGTCCCAAAGTGTGAGGACCTGATCACCACCAAGCAGAAGCCCCACGAGCCATTCAGGTAGTACGCTGGGCGCTGATGAGCCTTCGCATCACAAGTGCGTGATAGACCTTCTAACGAAGAGTCTACCGAGATAATAATACGAGGGGCACAGCCAGCCATTGGAGCTTTGCTTAGCATCCAGCCTATTACCACATTTGCATCCCTGATCAGAGCTGGCACCCGTGTAAAGAGCTCGCTAAATAGCGGAAGCTTCCCAGCGTTAGCATTTGCAAAGCAGACCATAGCTACCTGCGGAACTGGTATCATCATTGGTGGTAACAATGGATCCAACATTGGCTACGGGCAGAAGAAGGATTCTGCTAGGAATGATGTGGCATACAAAGGGGCTCCTGTTATGCCAACCAACGTGGTGAGCTCGCCGGCTCAGTATTAGGTTGTTTACACTCCTGCACCTTGAGTACCACGCACATCACAAATCACTACCACCACCGAGCCAGTATACTGGCCTGCATTGGCAAGGCAAGGGCGATACCAGGGATCAAGGTGGCTCCCATGACCTGAGAGAGATTGCACTCCTTTGGTCGAGCCACTGAGTTTCATATTTCCCATGGTAGTATCGCTATTGAAGCTTCCGGAAATCTGCCCACCATTGAACCCACTTCCGCGGTGGTATAAAGCAGATCTATATTGCAGTTACCATAGAGTCGCGGGGAACTCTACGGATAACTGCTTCAGACTCCGAGGAGCAATTCAGGACTTAATTGACTAGAAGGTCATTGCAATTAACACATAGGAGGCAGAGTCTAGGCCCGCTGCACAGACACCACATTCATCTACATCCACGTCTAGCAACATAGTCAGCCAGCCTTTGCTTGAGCATGTGTCGGGAGCTTCAAGAGTTTATTTCCTATCTTCGGATGAGGTTGAATCTTTTGATCCTTCTCTCCTCATCCATGATGTCTCAAATCCATTCTCTTATCAGCTGAGTCAATCCTTCAATAAGTCTTCTAATTCTGCAATCTCTACAGTGTCGCTCCATACTGTCCATTTTGACTGCAAACCTTCTGATGTGCTCTACCGTGTCGACCATTTTAAACCGGTCAATTTTATTCGAATTCTCAAGCGTGCTAGTCATTTGGCCACTTTTGGCAACCCCTTTTTGATGGTCGAGAATCTATGTCAGAGATGGGTGTACAAGAAGGGAGCACCACTCTGGCGGAATGGCCAAGGAATCGCAGAACCAATTGTCGTGGAGAGAAGACGAAAGTTTGATGGACTGGGATATGAGTGGAAGCCAGAAGACAGATGCGCGAAGCATCGTAAGTACCAAAAACTCATTATTTCACGAGATTTAACTAACTTTGTCAGTGTGGGATTTCTGGATCCCAATCGGAGTTTGATGCTTGTAGAGCCTGGGCCAGACAAACCGGTTGGTGGGCCTGAGTGGGTATGTGTAGAGGATTATTATTCAGAAGAGGAAATTATGGACTTCAGAAGGAATTCAACATCATCCATGTCACAGGGGATAGCTATGCTAGCATTGCCACCTCCAGAGTCTGCTGAGGGTCTTTCTACAAATCTAGTTGCAGTCTGGGATTCAACAAGGGCAGATGTAACAGTAATTGCATCAGTGCAGCAGTCAGTCTTGAAGGGGTTATAGCCAAGGCAGTCGAAATCAGCGCCAGAGGTGTTAAGAGCTACCAGCGTATATTATGTAGTTTTCACTTCCGATGAAGAGGATGGAGATGCCATAGTGGCTCATGTGGATAACATGCTTAGCGATCTGGAAGTTCTACTTCAAGAGAAGTTATCAGTACTGGCCGAGGATGCATAAAATGGGCATAGGTGCAAGAAAGGAAAGGCAGTAATGATCGAGGACATAGAGGAGCAGACAGTTGCACAAGGTCTGTCTGCCATCATGACCTTGGAGGAGAATGGATCTTTAAATGCTAGACTAGAGGAGTTTATCTCCTATCAACCGGGAGGCGGGTCTAGGTGGTACTATCAAACCTGGCCCCACCTGAGCAATGGGGTCCAAAAAAAAAGATTATGCGCTAGGCTTAGGAGGGAACTCAGGAAGCAGCACTAACATCAGTCAGACAAAGGACAGCTGCCCATCTGTTGCACATGCTGTACAGAGATAGCATGATAATAAAAACTTATGTTTGCTAGAAGTAAAACAGTCAGACATAGATTCGGAAATAGCAGAATCAAAAATCATTAGGGCTGCATATTAGAAAACTAGGATCACAATGACCATTCTAAAGCAATATCAGGGGCAGAATGCTGAGAAAGTGTGCACCTTTGAAGACAAAGACGCGTTGTGCCAGCAAGAAGTCCTTCCTAAGCTCATTGCATATGAAGAAGAGGATGATGCAGAGGTGGATGAAGAGAGTCATGATGCGCTAGAATTCCAGCCTTACGATGACGACCCTAAAAGCCCAAACCTACATGTAGAAGAAGAAACTGAGACTGTGAATATTGGCACCAATGAAGATGTCAAAGAAGTGCGGATAAGCACCAGACTCCCAGCACAAGCCAGAGCAGAACTTGTGTAGCTTCTCTGGGAATATACGGATATCTTTGCTTGGAGTTACAATGACATGGTTGGGCTAGACATCGAGGTAGTGGTACATACACTACTGCTTAAGCCTGATGTCAAGCAAAAACGTCGTAGATGGCGACCATCGTGGCTCTTGAAATTGAAGGAGGAAATAATGAAGCAGCACAAAGTTAACTTCCTAAAGGTCGTCCTTTTCCCAGAGTGGTTAGCGAATGTGGTTTAGGTACCCAAGAAAGATGGTTGGGTCTGAATGTGTATTGATTACAGAGACCTAAACAAAGCCAACCCAAAGGATGATTTTCCACTCCCACACATTGATGTATTGGTAGACAACACTGCAGGACACAAAATGTTGTCATTCATGGATGGATTTTCAGGATACAATCAAATCCGAATGGCAGAAAGGGATATGGATAAAACGTCCTTTATTACCCCATAGGGAGTGTTCTACTACAGGGTTATGCCATTTGGGCTCAAGAATGCTGGGGCCACATATCAGAAGGGCAATGACAGCTTTATTCCACGATCTCATGCACCAAGACATCTAGGTTTACGTGGATGATATGATTTCCAAGTCGAATGAGCATGAACAGCACATTGCTTGTTTGAGGAAGCTCTTTAACCGTCTGAGAAAGTATAAGTTGCGGTTGAACCCCAACAAGTGTGTATTTGGTGTGCCATCAGGCGAACTGCTAGGCTACATCATTAGCCAATGGGGAATCGAGGTAGATTTGAGCATGGCTAAAGCCATCATTGAGATGCCTCCCCCCATGACAAAGAAAGAAGTCCGAGGGTTGCTGGGGTGGTTGCAGTATATCAGCCGATTCATCGCTCAATTGACACCAATTTGCAAGCCAATTTTCAAGCTCCTGAAGAAGAATGCACAGATTTGCTGAAGTGAGGAGTGCCAAGAAGCATTTAACAAAATCAAGAAACTCTTGGCAAGACCACCATTCTTAGTTCCTCCGACACTAGGGTGTCCTCTGTTGCTCTACTTGTCAGTGACACAGCATTCAATGGGCGTAGTCCTGGGTCAGCATGATGAAACAGGTCGCTGGAAAGGGCCAATTATTATTTGAGCAAAAAGTTCAATGATTGTGAAGTTAAATACACCACGATTGAGAAAGTTTGCTTGTCCCTCGTCTGGGCCACACAGCGCTTAAGGCACTATATGATGGCATATCCAGTTCTATTACTATGCCGACATGATCCAATGAAATACCATTTTCAGAAGCCAGCACTGGTGGGTAGATGTGTCAAGTGGCAAGTTCTATTGTCTCAGTTTGACATCACCTTTGTCACTCAGAAGTCGATGAAGGGACAGGTCATGGCAGATTACTTAGCAGACTTACCATTGCTAGAGTACCAACCCCTGCAGACTCCGTTTCCTGATGAGGATATATTGTTCGCCATGGAAGAAGAGGAGCTGGTAGTCCCTTGAGATAAAGGTCAGTGACAGCTCTACTTTGATGGCGCAGTTAATAGGAGAGGCATGGGTATCAGTGCACTGTTGGAAACTCCACATGGACAGATGATCCCGCTTGCTCGAAAGTTGACCTTTGTGTGCGCCAATAATGTGGTAGAGTACGAGGCATGTATTCTCGGCTTGCAGGTAGCATTAGAGCATGGTGCACAGAAATTACATGTGCATGGTAATGCCATGTTGGTTATTTCTCAAGTAAATGGCAACTGGAGAACCAAAGATCTAAAATTGGTTCCATACCACAATCATCTCTTCAAGCGGATGACCAAGTTTGAGGAAATACGCTTTTCCTTTATGAACAAGGCCAAGAATGCTTACGTAGATGCACTGGCCACTCTTGCATCCTAGTTGTCCATACCAGAGGATGACACAGTAAAGGTGTTAGTAGCATGCACGGACCAACCGGCACACTGCATGAGCATAGAAGAAGTGGATTCCACTGTAGAGCTCCCCTGGTATCATGACATCAAAGCTTACCTGGAAACTGGGAATCACCACCCAGACGCATCAGCAGAAGATAGAAAGACCATGGTCCGACTAGCCTCAAAATATGTGCTTGGAGCGGGCCACTTATACAGGACGTCTTACAATCAGATGCTTCTACGCTTTCTTGATAAAAAGGTGGCCGATACAGTTATGTTGCAAGTGCATGTTGGGACATGCAAGCCTCACATGAATGGGGTATTATTGGCCAAGAAAATAATGTTACAAAGTTATTTATGGTCAACCGTGGAGACAGATTATTGCCAGTTTGTGCGAAGATGTCATAATTGTCAAGTCCATGGCAATTTTATTCATGCGCCACCACAACAACTTCACAACATGTCGTCACCCTGGCCTTTTTCTTCATGGGGAATAGATGTCATCGGAGCTATCCACCCAGCAGCTTCTAATGGACATTAGTACATCTTAGTGGCAATTGATTATTTTACAAAATGGGTGGAGGCAGCTTCTTACAAGACAATGACCGCCTTCATGACAATGAAGTTCATCAAGAACAACGTCATCACCCGATACGGGGTCTCGTATTCCATCGTTTACAATAATGGGATAAATTTTACAACTAAAAAGGTTGAAGATTTCCTGCAAGAGTTCCATATCAGGCATTACAAATCCTCCTTATACTGTCCACAGATGAATGGTGCTGCCAATTAAAATTTAACTAAGATTCTTAAAAGGATGGCGGAGACGCTTAAGGATTGGCATGACAAGCTCCCATATGCTTTGTGGGCTTATAGATCATCAATCAGGACCTCAACAGGAGTAACTCCATATTCCCTAGTCTATGGTATTGAGGCAGTCCTACCCATTGAAGTGGAGATACCATCGCTCAGAGTCCTGAAAGAAGTAGAGCTAGAGGAGGCGGAGTGCATTGAGGACCGCCTCATTCAATTGAACCTGATAGATGAGCATCGACTACAAGCTATGCATCACGCACAATGCTATCAAAAGTGCATGGTCAAAGCTTATCAGAAGAAGGTCCGACCACGAAGCTTTTTGCTAGGGGACCTGGTCTTGAGAGCAATACATCTCCCTGATAGACGTGGCAAGTTCAGGCCCAATTAGCGTGGACCATTCGTGGTCAGATAAGTCTACTCCGGAGGGGCTATCATCCTTGAGGACATGGACCTCATTGAACAGTCAGAGCTAGTTAATTCATGCTACCTGAAAAAGTACTATTAGTGATCATAAATAGTGTGTCCTTACTCTACGACACTAAAAATTTCCTTCATGCATACATGAGGTCGTGATCTTCTTACATCCATGTAGCTCTGCATCACAGCACATACTAACCCTCATTCAGTATACGCATATATAGGCTAACATTTGTTTTCATCATCACATGCATGGATCTTAGCCCAATGATGATAGGCGGAATAAGCTTGCCAATGTGGGGAATGTGTAGCACCTCCTTAGGTAGATACTATTTAGGAACCTAGGGAGTGAGGGAGCCACCTCTCATTGTGAATTGGGCGAAGCATCCAAGCTCCTCATAGACCCTGCACCTCCCAAAGGGAGATAAAATGTTAGGGTCGAGAGTGAGAGTGCGAGAAATAAAACAAAAAATATATCTGAAAAAGGGCATAAAAGAATAAGAAGACAGAAGTCGCAGATAGAAGTCGGCCCTAAAGAGAGAGGCATGGAGGGTAGCTTTGTCCCTCTAATTTATCTTGGAGAGGAGTTGGAGTGAATACCTAGAAGACATGTTACAAAAGGGCATAGCCAACCATTTAAACAGCACCAGCTCCCCACCATAGACCATGTACCTATTACCCCCAAGCCAGGGATAGGGTAAACCCACATGCCTATGAGGGGAAAAGAATAAAGAATGAATAAAATAAAAAAGCTGGGGTATGGTCCAGTGGGGTATGGAACGGAGCCCAAGACATAGTCACCCGTTTCCAGAGAGCCACCCAAAAACTAGGGGCTTGGATAGAGTCTAGTGAGGTCTGGAGTTGCTATTCCCTAGTACTTGGCAGTAAGCATCCCAATGCTGAAGGCACCAATAAGATCCCACAAAATCATTTAGCATGCATACATCTACTTTTTGCAAATATCATCCTAAAAACGTCGCAGAGTATCGCTTGGTTCTCTTGGCTGGGATGTGACAACGACTTTCAGTTTAAGGGAATCAAGAGGACATCGCCTAAACCAAGGGCATGTAAGCTACTCTTGTCAATTAGTACCATTTATGTCAGGCCAGGGGCATGTCAGCTGTCCTATGGTTAGACACACTGAGCCAGTACTCAACCAGGGCCATATAAGCTGCTTTGTTTGGTCAAGAGTCATCCATGTCAGACCAGGGGCATGTCAGTTGTCCTATGGTTAGATGCTTTGAGCAAACACTCGACCAAGGGCATGTCACCTACTCTATTGGTCGAGTACCCCGGTAATATGTTGGGGGGGGGGGGGGGGGG
>JAMKQA010016976.1:0-12152 GCA_024699735.1 Posidonia australis
GGGTTTTATTATTTTAAGTTTAATTAAGTGATTTTAATTTTGGGATTTAAGGTTTTATTTAATTAATTTGAAATTAGGGTTTTGAGTTTTAATTAGGGTTTATTTAGGGATTTTGAGTTAATTAGGGTTTATTTATGGATTTTTCGATTAATTAGGGTTTATTTATTTATTAATTGGGATTTTTTGTGTTTATTTGTGTTTTTGGATTAATTAAGGTTTTTTTGAATTTGATTAATTAGGGTTTTATTGGATTTTAAGTTGAATTAAGTGGGTTTTAAGTGGATTAGGGTTTATGTTGGATTTTTAAGCGGATTTAATCAGATTTTATTTAATTAGGGTTTTTATTAGGGTTTCATGGGATTTTTAAATGGATTTAGACTGGATTAAGTGGGCTTAAGTTGATTTGTTGGATTTTAGGTTTAATAGGGTCAAGTGGGCTGGTGTGGGCCTGATTGCGACCTATGTGGGCTAGGATTTTGGTGGTTGCAACCAGAGCATCAACCGGAGGAGCCTGTTGCCAAGTGACTTCAAAATCAGGGTGTTTACAGGTGCCATACCAGGCAAATCGTCAGGGAAAACGTCAGGATATTCACACACCACAGAGATGTTGTGAACACCCAACTTAGGAGAAGTGGAGGTAACTATACTGGCTAGATACCCCATGCAACCCTTGACCAAAGACTTATAAGCCTTCATAGCTGAAATGACAAACTTTGGCTCACCCTGACACCCACCTTGCACAAAGAAAGACCCATCCTTAGGAGAACCAAAATAAACTCTCTTCCGAGCACAATCGATCAAAGAGGACTGCTGCACCAACCAAACCATGTCGAGTATCACATCGTACTCTTGCATGTCCATCATGATTAGGTTGGCGTCAAACTCTTTGCCATTCAGCATCAAGTCGATAGACCGCAGATACCTCTATGCCAAACTGTGCTTCCCCAACAACGTCACCACGCTGAGATGAAAGGCCAGTCTAGCTGGTCTCTCTCCCAACTCCACCGCAAAAGAATCAGAGATAAAGGAGAAAGAACTCCCTGAGTCAAACAACACTTTGGCCATCCAGCTAGCTACAATAAAAGAACCTGATGGTCAAACAAAACAACACCACACATCCATACAATCAGGCAGATATCCAGATTATAAGGAGATTGCAACATATCTCAGAGGGTTACAGAGCCAACTATTCATCCTTACCCTCTACAACATCTCCCGAAGACCCAGTGCCAGGAGCTGCAATGATGAACACCTGTCCCCTAGTCAACTGTTGTGTCACACTTCCTGCCTTCTTAGGCGGTTCCGAACAGAACTTTTGAACGTGTCCCGCCTTCCCACAATTATAGCACACCACCGAGGTTGGGGTTTGCTTAGGTAAAGGACAATATGCAGAGATGTGGCCCACCCGACCACAGTTGAAGCATTGGTTCCCATCGGAAGCACTGGACCCTGTCTGAGTGAGGCTAGCTCCGCTACCCTTAGCAAAACTCCGTCGGCCCGTAGAGGAAACACTCGACCTCGCCTTCTGTTTCTTCTCAGGGTTACCTGATCCGCTACCCTTAGCAAAACTCCGTCGGCCTGTAGAGGAAACACTCGACCTCGCCTTCTGTTTCTTCTCAGGGTTACCTGAGCTACCCGCACTTGGGGGACCGGAGAAAGAGAACCGGGAGGTAAAAGAAGACTTACCCTTCCCCTTGGGACGACTCTCCAGAAACTTCTGATGCTCCGCCTCAAAGCGGTAAGCCATCCCAACCATATCCTCCATAGTGCGTCACCGACAGCCCATCACCTTCACCCGTAGCCCAGGGTTCAAGTCATCCAGAAATCTCTACGCCCGTTCTTCCTCAGACTCATAGGCAGGAGCAAAGCGTTCCTTCCGGACGAACTCAGTCTTATACTCGAGCACCGATATCGTGCCCTGCTCTAGACTCCGAAAATCTAGGCGAAGCTGCTCCTTCACATGAGTGGGAAAATACCTGTCATAGAAGGCTGCCTTGAAATCCTTCCACTAGATGCTAACAGTGACTGAGTCCAGGAACTTCAGTCGCCTCACAGACTTCCACCACCTATTTATCTCACCATCCAGCAAGTAGGTCGCCAACTACACCCAATGCTCTTCCGAGCACGCCATGCT
This sequence comes from Posidonia australis, assembly GCA_024699735.1. Taxonomy (NCBI): domain Eukaryota; kingdom Viridiplantae; phylum Streptophyta; class Magnoliopsida; order Alismatales; family Posidoniaceae; genus Posidonia; species Posidonia australis. The sequence continues at coordinate 2,135 of JAMKQA010016976.1, forward strand.
CTCCAGCATCTTCACCACCTTCTCCAACCAGGCCTCGCTCTCCTCAGCACTGACCTTGCCCTTGAACAACGGCAGATGAAGCTTCGTGAACTGGTTCAACCATGGGTCACGCGACGGTTCACTGACACTATTCTTGCTGAACGCGTGAGAGATCCCGTGTGCCAAACTCAGTTCCGCACGAACCACCTTCCATCCGCCTATGTCCTCTCGGGACTCGGTCTCCCTGACAGGGGCCTTTCCCTTACGACCACGAGAAGGCATCCTGCTGAAGAAAAGCAAAGTACCTGCACCACAGACAAAACAACAACTAGAAAACCATGGCGAGAAAACAGGTGCAGACTCTACCATGCATGCAAAACCTATGGAGTCTCTAAACCGGACACCCTAGGTATAATGCAATCTAATGAACCTGGAGCTTTGATACCAAAACTGTAACGCCCCTCACATTTTTCATAATAATTTAAGACAAATTAAATTACGGGAAAATTAAAGCCAAACAGTAAATATCTAACTACCAAGAACCTGTGTGTGCGGCTAGGAGACTCCAGACTATATGCACTACGCTAACCCTCCGCATGCCTGCACTTACAAACCAAAAACACGAGGAAAAACGTATAAGTGACAAAAGTCACCCAGTACGCACCCTAAGGAAAACCACGGAAAACAAAACTATAATTAATTTTCCTTTTAAATTCATTTCGCAAACTATTTTCTAAAAACCTCGTAAAACAGGCCCACACCCCCAAAACCACAACTGGGACTCTACTAGCCCAAAACCACAAGCGAAGGTCCTCAATGGCCAAAACCACATACAAAGAGACGGGAAGTCTGGCCCCAAGCAACCAAACTTTGGCCACAAGCAGTCCATCGAGGAGCAACCACGGTGTTCTGCACTGCCACGGTGTGCACCCTGTGCAGGAGCCAACCACCTTCACGTGATTCTCCCTACCTGGAGAACCCTCATAGAGTCAACCCCTCCTTGGAAAGACTGTCCTGTCTCTCATGACGCTACTAGCTACGGGGCACATGTCCTACCTACACTGGCCACCACAGGGTCTGCATCCTCAAGGTGTCCTCCACACACGGTGCTCAGGAGGGAGTGTCATATCTCCACACCAGATGACACCCGAGCCTTAATGCTCACAGCGACAGCAGGAGTATCATACCTCCCCGTTATGCCACAAGACACCTCAACCCATGGACCACAACCCTAGCCTCGAGACGATAGTGAAGGAGTCTCATACCTCCAGGACCCGACCCCCTCAGCCTCAGGTATCTCGACCCCCAACCTCAACCAGGGAGTCGCGCCCGACCACCGGAGAATGTCGTCACATTCCCTGGTTCTGACGACACGGTCCCACACTGTTTCGACCCGCACACAGAAAACCAGGAAAACATTTTCCAAAACTGGCCAACTATTTCTTTGAAATCCATTTTCCAAAATCATTTTTATATCTTTGGAAACTCTTCCAAAACCTCGACAAAGCGGTGCATCAGGTGTCCTAGAGGACCACCACTGACGGTCCACAATCCCATCTTACATGGACAATACAAACAAATTCGAAAAATCACTGCATTAAAATACATTTTCCAAAATCCAGGAAAAAATCAAGAAAATGCCTGGCAGACCCGAGCATGTGGAGCACGCGTCTAGCCCGTGCCCCTGGTACTTTCGTCTGAACGCCAACAGAGCCGGACCAGGGGCCAGAACCACTGTCGAACCCGAGCATGTGGCCCACGCAATCGACCCGCGTCCCTAGTTTTCTGTCAGAATTCAAGGGACCAGTATTAGGGCACCCGAAAATCGCTTAAGATGGGAGCTTCGATCGGACCCCCCAAACAATCACTGAGAAACTCAAATAAAACATATGTAGTAAACCCTCGAGTCTACTCCAAAACCCAACAAATGAAACTGAAATCCATTCACCACGCATCAAGATACAAAATCGCAAAGGCAGAAGGGTCAAAATGACCCAAATCACACCAATCGCCATAAATACCTATAAATGCCACAATAAATTCTCAAAAATTCTAAAACATTAAATTTAGCCTAGATTACATGCATTCTAGGCATTTCTACCCTTTTCCATGATTTCTACACATTAAATAGGAGATACATACTTGAAACGACCTCCAACGATCTCTAACCGACTCTAGCGAATTCCGACGACTCTGCACGTCCTCCGACACTTCACGACCCCAAGGACGTCGCTCCGTAGCCTCCCGCACTGCCACAAGCCACCGCGAGCCACTGCCTCCCGCCCCTGACTCTCTGATCACCCACATTCACCCGTGAACGGAAAAGGAGTGAAAAGGAAGAAGGACTGGAGGGGGAAAGGAGGAAAAGGAAAGGAAGGGAGGAGGGCTCAGCTGGGGTTCCGGTGGTCAGGGAAGGCTCACCCCAAGAACGCGTTAAAAACGCAAGGGAGGAGCTCATCGTGCACCTGCCCACCAACCACCAGCACATGCACGCCTGCCGGTCCACGGTCACCCACCAGCCTCACCGCACACAGCCCAACCGCCAGCCCCAAAGCACGAGCTAACAGCTCCCCGCACCAACCACCAGCCACAACAACCGGCCCACGAACGCGAGCCCCACATTGATCCACATCAGGGCCCCACACGCACAGTGCCACAATGCACAGTGCCAACCATGCACAGGGACACACCACAGAAGCCAGCCCACGAGGCCCAAGCCCAAAAGCACAAAACCATACAACAAGCCTCGGAACAGTAACACCCGTCCAGGAATAAAATTCATAAAATGTAAATAATTACAAAATGAATTTTACGGGTGTTACATAATCTATGAATCTTAATATACATCATTTAGATTAGATATAAATCAAAATCCATATCATTTAGAAACTTATAACATGTAGATTTATTTATATACAAATTTAATGGTTTTTTATGGACTATAACAAGTTATAATAAGTACATGCTAAATTTAGTATTTAGGAATTTCAAAATCACTTAATTTTTACATACAAGTGTTTTAAATAGTTTCGATCATATCTAACGATTAGATTTTTAATCTAATGGTTAGATGTTGAGATATAAAAAGTTGTGTGTGTGTGTATGTGTGTATACACAGATATCTACAAAGTATCCATATCTGTATCCATTTTCACTAAAAATTAAAAAGGCATATTCGTATCCATATCTGTATCTACTCAAATTTAAAAAACTATATCCATATTCGTATCGCTCCTAAACATATATTCATATCCGTTGATACAGATTTTTTACGAATATACCATATATGTTTGCACTCCTTACTACAAGATACTGGGATAATTTTTTCCTTTATATTTGTTTTGGTATCTTTTCAGAATGATACAGTGAAACATATTGAGAAATTGTTTAGTGTGTACTTGAAATTGTAGCAGACTTGTAGGAGCTATGAGCAAAAAATTAGACTAGAGATTTTTGCCACTATTATCTCATGGTTTTTCTTGATCATTTATTATTGCAAGATCTTAAAAGGGGTTTGATTTGAAGGAAATTCATCATTACAACCTGTAGACACTCCATTTTGACAGCCATCGCAGCGGATTTGTCCGGAAGAGCGCGCTCCAGCGGCAACGAGGCACTCTACCACCATTATACCCTAAAACATGCCTTAACATCCTAAATCAGTCAAAACACTTAAACCAATCCCCACAAACCCTTAAACTAGGCCCAACACCAAAACCCAGCTAGTGTGCCCTGTGCCAATGGGACGCGCAGCCTGGTTGCGCGACCTAAACGCGAGTCGTGGATGAGCGGGAAGACCAAGGCTGTCCTGTGCGAACCGCTCAACCCATCACTGTCATCGTACCTGGTACGAGTTACGGCGCCGTGTTGCACCGCTGCAGCCTCGCGTGCCTGACGCCTTTGGCACAACCACGTCGCCCACGTGCAGCCACAGCCATGCCTTGCCACCCGCTGCTCTCGCCGCCCATGCCCTGCAATCGCCTGAGCACGTCGATGACCCATGCCCTGCTAGCTGCCTGCACACGCCACCACTTCCTCCAAAACAACCTCCCCTCAACCACAAGCGGACTCTCTTGGCTCTCTGGCCTCTCTTGGACCTTTGGCCCCTCTGGATTCCCACTCCGAGCTCCAATCGTCCCTGAGCACAACCGCCATCGCCAGCCACCAATTTCCGGCCATCCTTCCGTTTCCCGGCCATTTAGAACAACCACAACGTCTCCTTTAGGCCTGCATCCAGAGCCTTGTGCAAGAGCACACGTCCTTGTCTCCCGGCAGAGCCTCCCCTCTCGCCTGAGCAAACCTACATTCACCCATACAGCCACCTCCATCGTCAGCCAGAAATCAACACCACCACCACAACCCAACAACCCAAACAGCCATAGCCACACCCGCCCCACATCACTCCCTGGAACGCTTCACCAACATCACCACGCCCCTCCGAGCTCGCCATTGTGACCGTCGAGGGCTGACAGCTTGGAGAACGCTGACGCGAGCCGTCGCCGAAGAGGACAATCCACCACACAGGTAATCTTCCCCCTTGCTATATAAACCCGTTTTCATTCTTGTTTTTCATCCAGCATCTCTATCATACCATCCCTTACATGATTGCATCTCATATCATCATGCCATACATGCCATTTCCGTCATCTTCTCCACCTCCGACGGCGTAGGTGGGTGGAAGAATCCACCCAACCATTCTTGCATCCAAGCATATAGGAATGTTCCCCGACCTCCCCTCTAGCTTCCCATGCATCGTGTAACATTTTTGCATCATCGCATTTGGGTATGCAAGTCGGCAAAGCTCGCAGTTCTTTTCTGTCTCCGACAGGAGCGTCGTGATTGCGCGTGCGACATGTACGGCTCCGCTAGGGACAAAACAAGCCATCGGGCTGAGCTCTAGCACCATCCACCTCATTCATTCCACCACCCCATATCCACGTACCGTAGGACCTAATTCATAGCATGTGTATATTCATGATAGACGTCCCATCTAGGTATCCATGCACCCATTTAGTCATTTGCATTGCCATGTTTCACCCTAGAGTAGGGCGAAGGTCACTAGTTCGCTGTCCTGTTCTGTGACTGGCATGCGCGCCCCAGTTGCGCAGTGAACATGCGCGACAGCGTTGCGCAGTGAACATGCGCGTGTTTGCCAGGGACAGAACATGCAGCTGGCCTGAGCCCTTACCCGCTTATCCTATCCATTTCCACTGCATATCCATGCATCCAAGCACATGCACTTGCATCTACATTAATCATACTTATGACCTATGCCATCGTGCATGATACACCACATAGTTCACTCCCAGTACTTTACATTTGATCACATGTATTCATATCACTATACAACCTTGCCCCAAATCCTCCTCATGCACCATGAAATTCACATCATGCGTCATGACATACTTGCATTTAGGGGCGATGACGATTACTATGTCGGATCCTTTTGACCGATGGTCCAAGATTCACGTAGCGTTTCTGAGCACACTGAGGTCATATCATTTCTGCCCCACTCTATCATTTGCATCGGCATAGCATATGGCATACATCCATCTTAACCCTAGCAAACATACATGATCATTTGCATTCAGTGACACACAAGAGAGCGAAAGTCTAGAAAGATCAATTTCTAGGGCGCATGGGGGTGCCTAACACCTTCCCCATGCGTAACAGGAGTCATTATCCTTTCTCTGGCCCGCAATGACCAATGTGTTACATCCATTAGGCACGAGGCATGCACACACATTCATGCATACATTTGTATTCATTTTGCATTGTTTTTCTTGCATTTTATCGCATCCGATTTTCCTCGTCTTTCTGGTTTTAAAAAGATTAGTGGCGACTCCGTTTTGTTTTCTTTTTTGTGTTTTTTTCAATGTCTTCGAGTCGAGCGTCCTTCCTCGGATTCACCATCTTCGCTGTGACCTCTTACGGTCCTTTGCATGCTCCCTCGCTGCGAAAGGTCGGTTACAGTATAGCCGCACAACCTAAAAGATTTTTGTTTAATTAATTCATAGGACTTTGACTTGTAACTGAAGTTTTTTTAAATTTGATCATAAACTAAATTGATCTAACAATACTTTGAACTCTTGGAATTTGAAACACAATGTCATGATTACATGTCTACAAATTGGAAATACAAATCATGCTAAATTAGACTAGGATTCCTCTTGTTCAAAAAATAAACCAGCAAATGTAATATTCTAAGTATCTTTCCTTGAGCAAAAGATGGTCCATTTAATAATTTTTTAATAAGATCCATTAAATCATTATACGCAAAACTCCTCTAACATATGACAAAAAGCTGTCTCAAGCTCTCAAGGTTAGATCTTATACCATATTATATGAATCATATATATTTTTCTTGGCTTCTATGGGTTTTATTTTTGAAAAACACTCTTAATGAAAGAAAGGTTTTTTAATATTTGAAGATGCGTCAACCATTTTCTTCCTTTGAAATTACCTAGGATATCTTAGGTCATCATAATTTTTTTTTGGAATTAACCAAAGCAAAAATGTTTGACCTTTAGTTCAAATCCTACCAATGTTGTTGATTGCAAAAAAGCTACCTCTATATATATTATGCTTATCTATGGTTCCCCATGCTGTGCATTTCATGTTTTAATATTTCCATGAAATGCATATAGTGGCATGAAGAATAAAGGGATTTGAATTTTACAATCATGTATGATTACAAAATGGCAATAGCTATTGCCAAATTTTTTATAAATGTTATTCTTTGCTTCAAATCATAGTGACCATATATGCATGAAAAGAAAAGGAGAATAATAAATTTTGATATGGTAGTGGTTAACCCTACATTATGTGAATGAAAGGTTTAACCAACATGATTTACTTTAAAAAAAAAAAAAACCATGCAAGTAGAAGTTGTTGATTTGAATTATTTGCATTCTCACCGTATTAATATGTCGAATGTTTTAGAAATTGTTTTTATTATAGAAATTGTTTTTTTCTATTTTCTCTCTCTTCTTGAATCTTAATTGTTTTTATCCGGCATTTTCTTTTAAAATCAAGAGTTTCCAACCATTATACTTAGATATTTTCTACATGATTTTTTTATAGTAAGTTACAAGGCTTGAGACAACGCCTCATTGTCACAGTGGCTGGAAGATGGTAAAAATTCGTCACACCTTTCGACTTCAAATCTGAGAATATTCAAAATCTAAACCGATAACAAAAAAAAATTTACAAGGCTTGAGTACTAAGCACTATCAAACCAGGTTGAGAAGGGTGGCATGAGCACCTAAAATAAACGAGTAGCACTTGCAACTTGAAGATTGACCTTTTTCTCCACAACATGATATTCATTAAATAGTTGTACCTTTTTAGATTTCTAAGGTATTTTTCATGTGAACATGTTTCATGTGATTGTAAAAGACAAATATTCTATTTTGATTTTAAGGTCTTTTTAGCTTTGTGTGAAAAGATGTAAACAGTAAACATTCACTTGAATTAGTTTTCTCTATTCATGCACGTTGTTCTTGACTTTTTATATTTTTCTCTTTATGTTGCACAAATGATTCCATTATTACTTAAGATAATTACTTCGCTAGATCACTCAAATGAGTGAAAGACCGTTGTTAGTTAGATCTGTCTCAGAATGGTAGCTCCCAAAGGTTACCTAGGAGGAGGCAGCATTTTATATGCTGGGTGTGAAGAAAGTTTTGAACATTAAATCACATAAAGGGTTTTGGTGGATGTGATCATATAAATCATAAATCATAATGTGTGCGGATATCATAGTTCTGGTGGGGACATGAACTGGTGTAGCTTTGGATATGAAAGGATCAGTATGGAACTGAAGATAGCAAGTCATGGGCAGAGAACAGTCAGGTCGTTGTTTCTATGATGATGGGCTCTCCATTCCTTTGATGTCTTTTCATGCTCCTAAAAAGAAACCAAAAGTTAGTTCATAATGGGCGTAGATTGTACTAGTTGGACCACTCATGGGTCATCGCCTTCCTTCTTTTGACTATCTATGTCTGCTTTTGTCTTTGATTATTAAGGAAATTGAAGGTACTTTTCTACCATATAAGATAGAAAATTTATAGAGATTCTAAGGGACTCACCCAGACTTTGCTTAGACTCTGGGGGATTGATAAGTGATCACTGATCATAGGTGTGCACTTGTCCATTATAGTACAGGTTTCTTAACTCATTTGTAGAGAAGTAGGTCTATTTGAGAATCGATCCTAATTCAATGAGACTGGAGAAGTACTTAAAGTGATAATGTTCTTTCAACAAGATGATACTGACAGATGTCTAAAAATGTAACATCCAAATTCAGAACCTGTTTGTCAAGTGGAAGATATACATTTTTTTAAAATAATATGAGCAATTAATGGAAAACATACTAAAAATTGGAGTTAATAAAGTGGGCTTTATGGCATGTTCTTTTGCTGGAGCTTTAAAGGGAAAAAGGGGGATGGGATAGAAATAAATGTCTCAAAGCCTTGCACGGCAAAAACTGTATTGAGATGTGATTAACATCAGAACTAACATTATGAAAAAGAAAACATTGGAACGAAAATGAGAGATGACAGTGTGGCATCGATATTACTACCAAAACAAAAAGGATGATTTGCTTAGTGTCAAAATAAGATGTGATTGGGTGGAGAGAACTGCTCTGGCGATACTGCGTTTCTGCGCTTCGACTCTTGATATCTACTGCTTCTTCCCCCTTTTCACGGCGACTCGTCGTCTGCCCTTGGGTCGTCGGGATCCTTATTTTCTCCGTTCGAGAAAAGCAGCGACGGGGAGAGCGCGGGGCATGAGCACTGGGCCTGAAGCGGAGCCTTCTCGGATGGTAACTTCTGTTCTTCCCTCTTCTCCGATCTGCCCATTTAGGGGCAATCGAAAGAGGAAGGCCTCTGCTTCTTTTTTTGGGTCGGTGCAGGAGAGTTTAGCTTTCCCCGACTCTCCCCGGAGAAGATCCCCCTCCGATGATCCTAGATCTTCCAGATCTGGAACCTCGGTGCTTTTCTGTGGTCTTTTCCCTTGCGTGAGCCTCCCTATCGATCGGGATGTGCATCTATTAGTGGATGTTAGTTTTATTTGCAGACCGATATCTCTGTGCTGGTCTTACTGCTTGGTTTCATGCTTTATTTGCAATAATATTATCAATGATTTTGGATCTGAGCTTGCGCGATCTCTCGCATCCTTTAGTTGTGGTTTCTCTGGTTTTTTCGATGAGATTGGATCGCCTGTGGTTTTTCGTTCGATTGGGGAGTTTTCCCCTCTTTGCATAGATGGATCCTACTCATCTCCTTCGCACATAGTGTGTTTGGATCCTATTTTTCATGCTGCTCCGGCGATCCCTTCGCTACTTCCGGTGGGTCGGCAAAGGGAGGAGTCTACATCTAGAGGTGGCGTGGCTGACACGCCAGGTTCTGTTGACCCATCGTACTCTGTGTGGGGGTATTCCCAATTTTACCCTCCTGTTTTAAGTGCGCAACATTTTCTCTCCAGGGAATTAGTTGGGGGGTTGTCTGTCATTTCGAAGAGTGAAAATGCAACTTCCAATTTCCCTCCATCTTCTGCTGATATGGTGGGTCCTCGGGGAGTACATCTGGCAGATGAAGCGCCGAATTCGCCTGACTCCTGTCCTCTCCACGTCGACTCTGTTATTAATGAGGAGAGAGGCCCTCTGTCTGGGATTAGCCACCCCCCCACTATTTTGATTTTTCTGACAAATCGCCGAAAAATCAGATTTCTGGCTCTGCGAATGAGATATCGCCTGACAAAGGAGATTATATTTCTGCTTTTGGGTTTGGTGGCTCGCGGTTTGCAGCCTTGAACTCCTCTCCTTCCTCATCTTCCTCTGACGATTCCCTAGACTGTGTTATTGGCTCTCTGGGGTGGACTCTGGTGGAGAAGAAGAAACACTCCTTATCCCCTCTGGTACGTTTTTGTAGGGCTAATAATCGTTGCTTCTTGTGTGGTCTGCGTGGCCATATAAAAAGCAAGTGTAAATACACTGGGGCTTGTTATAGATGTAAATCTTCTTCTCATTCTGTAG
>JAMKQA010016977.1:0-18725 GCA_024699735.1 Posidonia australis
CGAGGGTGCCTAACACCTTCCTCGTGCGTAACAGGGATCCTTACCCGCATTCTGGTTTTATTTCGTAGACTTGTCCTTTTTCTTTTTTTCTGTTTTTTGCATGATTTTTCATGTTATGGTTTTCCTTGTCTTCCATAATAGATTAGGTGGCGACTCCTTTTGTTTTGTGTTTTCCGACGTGATTCTGCCGTCCGATTTCGCATTCTTTTGCGGAATCTCCTCGCCGGCATGGTTACAATTTGCAATGAATCCGTTTTTAGCATCTGCATCAATTTACTTGCACGCATCATAGTATCCACTGGCAGTTCTGGGTTGGGCTCTGGATCTGCAGCAGTCTGAACCAGAACAGCCTGGGGCGCACCAATCTAGCGCACCTTTCAGGCGCACCAGACTGGCGCACCTAACCAGAGCACCAGTCTGGCGCAGACATCTGCTGCACAGACTGGTCAGAGGGTATTTTGCATGCATATTTACTTGGTTTTCCAAATGGCTTTCAGTACGATTTCTGTTATGTTGATTCTCTAGTATTCCATGATTCTTCACGATTGCTTTGCTATGGATTTATGGATTTTCCTCTGTTCTCTTGATCAGTCCATGCCACCCTGGTAGGCTGTATCTTGCACGCTCTATCCTATAAGGAAAGCTTGTGCTTCAGCTCACAATCCAAAAGCTTGGTCGATCTCGCTTTCCTCCTTTTTACTGCATTAGTGTAATCCTGTGTGAGGCTATTTCCCCTTGAACACAGGGTTCACCAGTTCTTGCATTTGGATCATGATTTGGTTTCGTCAAGTCTTTACTGCTTTCCCGAATGCATTTTTGAGATTTATGCTTTTATGAATGCATCTTTATAAGGTTTAACATTGCATATTTGCTCTGTTTTGACTCTGCACCTTTCTGGCCCACTTAGGCGCACATAGGTGGTGCACCAGACAGGCGCACCAGTCTAGTGCACCAAGCTGACTCACTATCCTGTTTTAGCATACAGCATGTTTTCACACATCTTTATCATGCTATCTCGACTTGCTTTTCTCCTGGATTTTCCCTGATTTTCCTCCTGGATTTACTAGGAAGGCACAGCTTTGTTTTTTAACTGTTTTATGTGTTTTAATTTGCATTTGCATATAGAGAGCAATGATGAGAAATCACTCCAAATGATATAACTTTGATTATGTTTATGCAATATCTTTGCATTATACACTTGACCCGGAATAAAGAGTGATGTTTCTGAGCATTAGGACACTCCCCTTGCACATCATGCACCTATTAGCATAAGGCACTTAGCATGACATGGCATATCGCCCTCGGGTGTATATAAAAGACTGAAAAACCCACATTTCATAAGCATTGGAGAAATCATAGAAGACTAATTTTATCGGGCGTATGAGGGTGCACCTTCCTCGTACGTAACAGGGATCCTTACCCGCATTTCTGGTTTTCAAAGACCTTTCTTTTTTGTTTTGCATGATTTTCATGTTATTTGGTTTTCCTCGTCTTTCATAATAGACTAGGTGGCGACTCCTGCATTTTGCATTTTTATTTTATTTTTCCGTCGTAATTTTGCCGACTTTTGCATTTTCTTTGCGATCTCTCCGCCGGCATGGTTACAGTAGGCTAGGAGAGGTAGACCTAGGGTTCTAGGACCAGGGACAAGCCCTGGACCAGCACCCCACCTATATCACTGGAAAACGACGACGGCGAGATCCTGGGAGCGATTCCTACCAGAGGAGGCCTCTGGCTTGATTGGAAACGATCCAGAAAGACTAAGGAAGCTCTAGAAAACTGAATTCGAAGCTAAATGAGGTTGGAGGAGGGCGTACCTGGCCTGACGACACGCGTCTCCTCCACAGCTCGTCGGAAGTGGCCTGAATTCTCCACTTCTCACATCTGCGAGCCCCTCTCTCTTTTTGGAATTCTCCCTCACTTTGGAATTCTCTGTTTTTCTCTCCCCCCCCCCCCCAAAAGACCTCCCCACCTCTGCCTCTGCTGCTCCTTTTATAGGTGAAGCTCCGACGGCTATAACAACCTGTAACAAACTCAACAAAATCCTAACAACTAACCAACTCTGTAACAAACTAAGAAGCCTCCTAATAGACTAACCACTTGTAACAACCTTCTTGTCCCCCGCGCACCCCGCTGCCTGCCCAAGCACCGACAGTGATCAACTGTTGTGATGAGGGAACCGGCCAGGTGTATACGTCCAGTGCGGCTGCATGGTGCGCCTAAGAGGTGTGCCTATCTAGTGCGCCAGATATGTGTACCAGTGAAGTACGCCTGTCTGGTGCGCCAGAAATGTGTGCCTGCATGGCCCCGGATCACGACTCAGACCATTTACTGTTGGGTTTAGCGTTCTCTATCTCTGGGACTAAACCAGGGTTTGAGTTTATTTGTGATTAAAATCCTAGCTACCACAATTCCAGCCTGTAGACCTGCAAAACTGGGGTATCTACAATTGGTATTAAAGGAGCAACTACCTAGACAATCAATTAGCAACTAATGGAACCCCCCAATAGTTAACCAAGAATTGAAAAACTTGAAGGAAGAGAGTCCTCTAGCAAGAAGCGAGGTATCAAGACAGAAGGAGTATGGTCTGAAATAGTTCTGGATTTCCCAATGCAACTAGCATTCTGATAATGAGACTCTCATCTAGGACAAATTAAAAACCTATCAAGCCTAACTATAGTAGGAGTAACTTGAAGATTAGACTAAGTATATTGACAATTGTTCGGAACACAATCAAGTAGCTAACTAGATGCAATGAAGTCCTTAAATTTGGTCATAATAGGTGAGATTCTAACATCATTGGAGTATTCAGAGATGAATCTTGTGATATTAAAATCTCCATCAATGACCCAGTTACTGCCTACTAAATTACTGAGATCCCCAAACTCTGCTAAGAAAGCTTGTTTAAAAGGAAGGTAGTTTGAACCATAGACTCATGTAATCCATCACTCAAAAGAGTCCAGAATGTTCCTAAAAAGAATCGAGATATTATAGGTTTTAATGATTAAGCTTAATTTTTGCAATACAACATCGTTTCATTCAATAATTATACCTCCTGTGGCCTTAAAAGATAGAAAGAATTTCCACCTGTTAAGCCTACGTTTGTCTTCCGCTTTGGGTTAGCTAATGTTCTTTAGAATCGACATTGTAGCTGATCTCTGTTATAAGTTCTACAGTAGCTGCTCTAAAAAGCATCCGCTCCCAACTGAACCCACTCTCAATTTTCTTCTTTAGCTACAGTTGCTGAAGCAACATGTAATTGTTCCCTTCCGACGAGATCAGACGTGTTTACGTGAAGAAGCCGCTCCTCCACATGAGAGTTGGACAAACAAAGCCTAAGAATCCCACCACCCAATGCTCGATGAGCAGGTAAAGAGAGAGAGTGCCAAGTTTTGTTTCAGAAAAAGAGAAAAAAGAGGAATGATAAGAGGGAGTGGAAGAATTGGTGTGAGGAGCTAAAGAAGAAAAAGAAAGATAAAGAAAATGTAAATAGATAGGCGAAGGATATTTTGAAAATAAATTATTATAAAATTAACAGAAGGAACTACGAGTGTAATGATTAAAGTTGAGGATACTGTGATTTTTTAGTTGATAACTTTGAAATGGGAATCAGGACATCATCGAGTATTGAAGTCAATTACTTGAAACAATTTGAAAAGTTAAATAAATAAAACAAGTATCATAAATAAATAAACAATTTGAAAACGAGACATGGCGACAACGACGGTCAGCAAGAAGGCATTTGATTTTGGGTGTAAGACGATGTTCCGGATAGGAGGAGGAATGGGCAGCGGCGTTGGCGTTATGTTGCTCCACCGGCAACTGCTCTCACCCTTGCCGTGGGTGTGGCCAACAAAGAAGATTCTTAGACGACAACAACAGGAACATAATGACAGTAGTATACGGAGGCAGCGGCGCCGGCAAGTGGTGCTCCACCACCTTGATCACATCGGCTGCTGCTGTTCTGGTTCTGCTCCTGGAAGCTCGAAGGAGCTACTGCAGAATCGAAGGTGGATGCTGCCAAAACCCGATGTCCAGATCCACCACATATCTCTATCCCTGCTGGAAGAGGAGGACGAGTACGAGTACCATTTCAGCAGCAACACCACTCCTCCTCCTCCTTCCCCCTTCTCCTTCTACGTCATCCGGGACGACTTACTCCACCCCTTGGTCAATGGAAACAAAGCCAGGAAGCTCGACGCCATTCTTCCCCTCCTGCAACATCACTCCGTCACCGACGTCGTCAGTACCTACCTATTCTTACTTATTTCTTCCTTCTTCTTTGATTTCTTCTTGCCATCAATGCTGCTGTGGTTGGTAGGTTACCTGCGGAGGCTGTCAAAGTGCGCACACAGCAGCCACTGGTAAGTGAGTATCAACAAGAAATTCGGCATCATCGATCGATTACTCTACTTGTTGTTACATTTTGATCTATTGTTGCCTGCCTGCAAAATGCAGCTGTGTCTTGTTCAGAAAGACGTATTAAGTCACATTTGCTCTTGCGGGGGGAGCAACCTGACATCCCCACTGGATACAATCTCCTGTCCCTTATGTATGCCAACCATGTCGTTTATGTTCCAAGGTCTGTCTATGCTAACAGGGACGAAATGCTTAGGGAACATGCCCGCCTGGTTGCAGGTGCACATGCCTCTGTCCGACTCTTGGATGATCTTCTTGACCATAGACCTTGTTCTACAACCCAAGAACAATGCACGAGGAATGTTGTAATCCTCAATGAAGGCGCACGAGGCACCACTGCTTTACTAGGTATATGGAGTGGAGCCATATCCTTTTATTATCTTTCCTATCTAATATTCAGTACTTAAGTTTCACTTTCTTCTCTTTTTTATTTCTTATGAACATCGTATATGATTAGCATTGCCTATTGTAGTAATAAACAAGATGTTAATTTCTCATTAGCAAAGTTGCCTACCCACCTTTTTACATAATGTTAGTTTGTTATCATCTCTCCATGGTTGTGACAAGGGTTTTTTTAGTTGAAAGGGTTTACAGTTATCTCATTTTATTACAATCACATAGGGTCATGTGTAACATCTATGATCTTTGTTCGTGTTTTCATACTGTGTATCTGAATGGCATGTGTTTTTGGCATAGGTAACCCACGCGAATTGTGGGCGCATGTTACCAACATGTGGTCTTGGCACATTTTAGTGGCGTGTTTTGGCAATCCTTAGTACTGTAAGTAGTCAGTTTCGGTTTAGGAATTGATTATCCCACTTGATTTTTAATGGTCACTCAGCACAACATGTTGAATATTCAGTAGCTCCAGTTTTCGTGATTTGTAGTTTTTATCTAATTGTAGGGGTGTGTTGAGTGACTATTAAATGTCACTCATGTGTGCTTTTAATATTTTCTTATAGGTGCAAATTTTGGAATAACAGTCTATTCTAGTGTATATAGGAGGGATCATGTAGCCACATATCACAGGTGTTGGATAGAGTTTTGTGTTTATTTAGTTTGTTTATGTTCCTTGTATTTAATTTCTGAGCTTTATTTAGCTTGATTTGTGATTTGGTTTTGCTGTTGCGACAGGGTCATGACATCATGCCAACTATAGGTGGTCAATTTGTAGGATTCTCCTCTATGAATGTGTTTCCACCTGAGCTAGTTTTTCTTGTTAGTCCATTGATAGTGAGATCAGCAAATCTAGACTCCAGGTCTTAGACCAATTTTAGGATCAAATAACTTTAGGGGAAAGGGTGCTTGAATAAAGTTTGAATGACAAATAAAAATGTCTACACAATGGAGTGAAACTAGAACATTGTGTGCAATATACTATGAAGCCAAAGTAGCAGAACCAATCATGTATAGGAAAGGGACAGGGCTGATGCAGGTTCATTATGGTCTGGACCTACATCCAGGCCCAAAGAATACTTGGGATTTGTCAAGATTTCAAAATTCAGTGATAAAAATTGGTTAAAGGGGGAAATCAATTACTGGTTATACAAAAATCAGCAATTAGTTGGTTCGATTGGTAAGTTGTAACTAGTACAATGACAATTACATGCCTTATTCTCATTATGTGGGGACGGCAGTGGAAATCCGTTCTCTCTATTTATTTCTATCCTGTGAAGCATGGATTCTTTTGACCTTTATTATATCCATATTGGGTACCGACATTCGCTGGATACTCCCAGATATGTATCAGACATTCCACGTGGCATATCTTCATTAAAAATTGTAAAGTTTGAGATACTTGTAGATACTTCCTATTTAAAGGACAACAAAAACATAACAAATAATAAAGTAAAAACACAATAATCACTGACTCTGTTTTTTATTTCTTCAACGCAATGCATCTTTCTTTGTATGATCAGTTCTCATATGGACTGTAACTTGAAACGTTTATGAAAATTTTACCTCTCATACTTCAGGTGTCATTCGACTTGTACAATATCTTTCTCAATCACATATATTTGGAACGGACAAACCAATCAAAATTGTTTTGGATGCTGGAACCGGGACAACTGCTATTGGTTTAGGAATTGGAGTGAAATGTTTAGGGTTTGTTCCTTACTATACGTATTACTTTCTTAACTGCTCTTATGATAGTGCAAAAAAGGCCTGCAGAATGAAATATAAAACAGAACTATGTAAATAAATTTTTTTCCTTTACCTACCAGGTTACCATGGAAAATTGTAGCTGTGATGCTTGCAGATACTAGAGATGGCTACAAAAAACGAGAGAAACAATTGATTTCTGATTTCAAGAGGGATCATGGGTCAGATCTCCTTGAACATGGTTTGGATGGATGTGACAATGGTGTTGTGCAATGGGTTGAGCGCATCCACTTGAGGAAGTTTGTTCTCTCCAATGATTTGTTTTTTTTAATATTATTTGTTTACTTGTTTATAAATGGCATGATGATTATGGCTTTGATATTCAATGTCAAATATTAGCAAGCCCAAAACTCAATTCTACATTTTCTTGAAGTCTTGTTTTTTTTACATGAATCTTGGGTTGCTTTTGCTTTGAAAAGTATGTTGAATAGAGTTGAATGATTAGATTTTAAATTGTTCTTCTCACTGCCATTTTTAATTCGTTTGGAATTCTCCTATCAGGTTTGGCAAAATTCTGCAAGGGGAAATCAATATATGCCGGAAAATTGCTCAACAAACTGGTATTCTTGTAGATCCAATCTACACATTGGCTACTTGGGAACATGCCGTGCGCCTATGCCAGGCAGATTTTGAATCTTCTAAAGTAGTAATGCTGCACACTGGCGGAACTCTTGGCATGTTTGGATTAGCACAGAGGTACAAGCCGTACTTCTATACAAAAGCATAAAGCAACACACCAATGTTATTTCATCAGCATTTAGGATTGTCTGCAACATTGGATAGGTTCTCTCTGCATCTTTTGTTGACCACAAATGAAGATCTCTGGTCCTCTCTATCTCAACTGTACTTTTGGCTTGCCTTAAGGTCTAACAACTTGCAGAAATCCATCAGTCCATGGTCAGCAATTCTCTCTCACTGCTTTATTGAGCCTCTTTGCAAATGTAGAAGGAACTCCATGATCTGCTTTATTGGTCATGCAGCTTAGCACCCTTCAATCTCATCTCAAAGATTTTGGTGATTATGAAGTAGTTTGAAAGAGAAAAAGACAGACTGGGAACTCTATCCAGATTGATGTTTATCAGTGAGCCACCCTGAAGCCCTGATTAGAAGAAATCATTGTCATAATATCCTTTTTGAAAATGGCTTCTATCGATGAAGGCTGACATAAGGGGTCTGGATTCTTGCCGATTCTCTTATAGTGAACGGGATCTGGATTCTTGCTGATGCTCCTATAGTGATCTGGAATCTCTGGTATTGCCACTTTTGATATTTGACAAACACGACTAGGATCATATTAAGAGATGTGAAAATCAAGCTCAGCCATTTCAAACAAGATGCTCCTCATTCCAATTGTCGTGCTTGGAAAAATTCCAACACTAGAAATAATTTTGCATCAAGTTGGTCTTGTGCTGTTAAAAAGCAACGAAAAATTTGCTTATTGTTTCATGATTTTTTCCCCAAAAATGCTGAGGTTAAGTTTCTAATTAGTTATTAAAGAACATCTTAGATATTGGAGAATTTCTATGTTGTCAAAATAATATTTGAGTATTTTTTTACAATGATTCTGCACCTAGTGAGATTTGAACCCACGGCCTCCCTTTATAGTAATAGTTACATATAAAATGAACTATACTTTGTACAATAACATTTGAATGTATTAACACACTGCTCACTAATACTTTTGCTTGGGTTTTCTGAACGTAGATATTAGAGGAAATTAAATTTGTTTAAATTTATTTATGCTCGTTCCCCATTTTGTAATTTTGTGTCCAAATTCTTTAGTGTTGAGGGTACAAGTCAGAATCCATATAAATTAACTATCTAATGAATGTTAAAAAGCTCAAACAGAGAGGAGAGGATAGGAAAAGCCATCCCCGGGTTGAGAGGATGAAATCTATAATTTTGTCTATAAAATTCAGGAGAGACAAGAGGTTTTGATGGTAAACCTTCTAGAATACGGCTTATTAGGTTAATCTATGCATAGGAGATATGAAGGTTGACCACAGAGATAAAAGAACAAGAAGAATAACCAGTAGCGTTAGTGGCAACCACTTAACAGGATCTTGAAATTCGAAGTTTTTTTTTAATAAAAAATTCTACACCCATTAAAATTCAAACCCATGAACACTCAACTGAAGTAAAAATCATATACCTAAATTCGAAGTTAACAACGATTACTGCAGGTCAATTATTTCTTACTTTTCTAGCTTTGGAGATTTGCTTTCATGCTTTGTTCACGGTCTCACTTTTTTGTGCCCAGAAGAGCCTATGCAGATCTATCATGGTAGATTGTAGAATGGACATACAAGAAAAGTAACAATAAGAATCGTAGATGTAAGCCAACCATAGCGAGTCAGAGCATTAACAATTATTTACACATGTGGCCTGAGAAAACACTGGGTGATTTTCTCCCAGTTCAGGGCCAAATTGCAGATGCATCAGAAATTTGTAACTCCTCACAACTACATGCCCCTTCTTCACGTAAAAATGCCGCATCTAGGTCATTTGGCAAGTCATATCCTGCTACTTGATTGCCATGCGTCTATGATGGGGATGGATGCAAGAAATGACTCAAGATTCCTTCTGATGAGCTTGCCGCCATTCTTGCTGCTTCTGCTGGACCCTGGGGAAGAGAAGATCACGAAGCTGCCTCTCGGCACTACATTCTGAAGTAGCCTGCAAGGAGGATTTCTTTTCTAAATTAAGCAAGCACACTTAGTTCAATCTGCCAATGTTTTGCCTTCTAAGAAATAACATCATGGTAAACAACATTCCAAACAATGTAGAAAGAACTAAAAGCTGATGCAAACATTTACAAGGAAAAATATTGCCATACTCTTTTGAAAATGTATGTTTGATTACACATCCAATTCCCAGAACAGCAGGCCAGCAAGAAGGAAATCTCAAAAGTATTTAAAAAAAAACCAGAGAAAGCAATTAGCCGTCTCAATGAGGACCTACCACCACACATGGTAACCCCAACTCACTGGGTGCCATCATTACATCTAAGTTGTCTTGAAAGTTAAACTCTTCCTTATGTGGCTTATGGAATTGGAAGAGGTAATTATGAAAGTTTATATACAATAGTGGTCACCATATGGGATAAGCAATGCTTTTTTCAGTTTACTCAACGAAGAAATTATAAGGCACTTGTCGCCTACTCCTGACTTGCAGGTTCAGAAATCTCATATGGAATTACCTAGAAGGGAGGACAAGCACTGTATACAGAAGCATATCCATATATCAGCTTTGAAGTAAAAAAGTAAAAAAATACATATGTTAGCTTTGAAATTGAACTGAAATGAGAGAGAACTGAATGTAGAAGCAACATCCTGGAGTTTCTTGACTCAATCGGACATCATGTTCCACATAGGGCTCTTCCCTGTAGTCTACGATTTGAACAATTGCAGCATATTACTGAAATTGTCCATCTCTGCATCTCTCATATTCCTTCTGAAAGTTTTCTACAACATCAAGCCATTGGTCCAAAATCCTTAAACATTGCGCACCAACAGGTGCTGGTCAATTGTAATTATAAATCAGTTTGGAAACCTAATGCTTCCTCTACCAGCAAATCTATCCAGAACTCTGTGCAATTGCCATTCCCCAATTTGAACTTCATATCTTGGGTCACATCACCTTATTAAGCCATTGTGCCCTTCCACTCCCACATTCATGTGGCAACAAGCTAAGCCACAGCAAAGTCTCTTGTCTTAATATCTGGTCTCCAGTCTCCAGCACTTTTAACTAATAGTTCCCTTCCCTCATTGGCAATCCCCTCCAACACCACTTCCGAAGCATGGACTGCCTATCATAGATCCACGCTCCTTGGCACAAATGTTCTACAGTCTATACCATGTCAGATGGTCTCAAGTGCCAAATTTGGGCTATATATTCTAATATATAAAAGCTTATTTTGAAACAGGAAAAACTGATATATACACAAACTATCCTAAGACGATATATCCAATAAATTAATAAAAAAGACATTGATTTAAAGAAGTTATTGGTGGATACAATTTCCATAGAAATTAGTGATTGTAGGATTCTGATGAGAAACTAATTTATGCACATAAATTATATGAAGAAACCCAGATTGGCATACCAAATGTAGAAACAAAATGGATATGGAAAGACACAATTTAACCATACCCGTATCTTGAAAGCAAATCTCAAATTTTGAATTTGTGTCCCTGAGCACACTCTTAAGTCAAATCCAAGACTGTCCACTCCAGTAAGATCAACCTCCTGTATGAAGATATCACAGCTTACTTATTCATTCACTTGAAAAGAAAAGAAAAGAAAAGAAAAAAACCAGAAGGCAAATTCCAAACAAGAAGAAACTCAAAATACTTCTAAGAATACTAAGAATGCTTGAAGTGCTTTAATATGAAAATTAATTTTACTACATAGTTCCACCTGATGCAGTTGAAGTTATGGCTATATAAATCTATATGTCAATTATTTATTAAATGCTTCATCACTGAAATGCTTGTTAAAACACTAAGAATGCTTGAATTGCTTTAGTATGAAAACCAAGTACGTAAGTTCCACTTGATGCAGTTGAAATTCTGTCTCTGTAAATCTATACATCAATTATTTTTAAATGCTTTGGCACTATCAGATTCAAATTTCTATTTGCAGGATCCTTTTTCAAGAAAAGGTGGGATGAACCCAAATAATTAGGATGAGCCATCCAGAATTTAGACATGTTTAAATTAAATTCTGCTTGCAGAATCTAGTTCAATAAACATTCTGCAACCTTAATATTTCTCATATACAGCATCGTGAAAGCCTAATCTTCTCAATTCCACAAACAAATTATCCCAAAATTACAACAACAAACATGAACAACTTTAGCTCATAGTCTTACTGCAAAGGGAATGTGGGCTAGGTATAATACTGCAGCTTGTCTTTTGTTGTTTCATATTATAAATATGGACATCTGTTGGATGTACAAAAGTTTCATTAAGAATGATATTGGGAGGAGAAAAATGATTTATAAATTCATAAAAGGGCTCCTCCAAATAGAATAAAGTAGTAAACCCACCAAGAAATGGGAACTAAAAGCAATTATCTCCAATGATTGTGGCCACAGACACCTCCGAATTCATATAAGTTTTTAATCTAAAGATCAAAATGACCATCAAGTTTATTTATTTACCTCTCCATAAAGTTCCTACATTCTCCTATTGCATCCTTTTCCTCCCCAATACATACCGATGGAGTAATGCTGATCATTGCCTAGTGCCTACTCAATACTAGTACAGCTCCATAAAGCTCATATGTTCATGTGATTCACATATTTATCCAGAATTACCAATTGTATTTCTTAATGTTCTCATTCATTATTCTGCTGTATATAGCCAAGGGAAGGTAAGCCAGTTTCCAATTTCTATTTTGTGTTTCAAGTAAGGATTGAGTCCTGTGATTTGGTAGACTGTGGTCCTTTGTTCCTATGGTCCCATATCAGATAATCTCCACAAAATCGTAGGGGCATCGTTGATTTAATTTGCATTCCAGTGGGACAGAATGGGCCAAACCTACGGAGCTTAAGATCTTCAAACTAGGCCTTCCTATCCTGTCTTAAACCCCAAAGTGAAAGTTCAACAGAAGAAAACAGGTCAAAAAGACTAAATCAGAGAAAACTTTGATCTAGTACAGATCAAAGAGATCCTACCATTGGATAAGCTTCCGTATATACCTCAAGAGAAGAGACAAGACAAAAAATTAATGAATGTAAACAAACAAAAAACCACAAATGATTGGCACATAACTTCAAATTTTCTGTAAAAACCAGCATACACTTACCAGATACGACTAGACCTTTTTCTATGTTTAAAATATACACATGGGCAAATGTGGTAATTACCTCTACTTGAATGCCCTTGATTCTCCAACAAAGAGATTTAAGAGCTTGTGTAGTTTTCTCACCACCAGATTTCAATCGAGAAATAATTTTGGTTTTTGAGTGGGCAATAACATCTGGCTGTGCTTGTCGATAGTCTTGAACTTTGACCAAAGACTGCATGAGAATGACAAAAACCATTTAGCATATAAATGTACTTGTCAAGCATCACAAGACTGTTAGATGGTGCAACGAATCTAAAGTGCAATAGATATGCCCTCATATGCAGCTTGATATGACCTCACAAGTTGGATTTTTTTTGTTACATATAATATAAGGTTCAAACTAACAAAATCTAAGTCTTTAATATTGCTCAACATTGCCGAACATAGCTACCAAAGTCAAAATCTAGTGGGCCTTATTTTCGCACCATTATGTAGAGGTCAAATAATAAAAAATAGATGTAATTATCATTTAGAAATTTTGATTGATTAAAACTAAAGTACTAAGCTAGCGTTTGGTAATGATTTTGGTATCTAATCATTTTATGACCAGAATCATTACCAAATGAGAAAACGAGAAAACAGAGTCAGGTTAACAATAAAAGTAGTCACAACAGAAGCCAAATGTTGGAGAAAGTGAGCCTCTAATCAGATTCTTCAGATTTTATGGAAAAACCATAAGTCAGAATTATTACCAAACACAGCCTAAGAGATTTACAGATTTCTCCTCATTCAAAAAAGTAAACACTGTAGGATTGTAACAAAAGAAGTATCTAAATTGCATAATATTTTGTGTACAGACATCCTATAAGACAGAGAAAAACACAATTTAATGTTATATCTAACAAACACTTCACAAAAAGTTGACCTCATAAAATTAAACTTAAATCAAGAATGATATAATGTATAGTTGCTCTATTATTAAACTATAAAAGATAACATATCACATGACTAAACAAAAATTAATCACTGATGTACCAAAGCTATAAACTATATATAACTTAATTTCGATGAACAAATATGATAATAGTCAATGGAAAATTATGTCCAACAAACTTAATCCTAAACAATTAAATACAGAAACATACAGATGAACATGATAGGGAGAAAATGGAAATCTACAATTGAAACTAAAGGCTTGGAGTCACAGAATTGGGATGAATAGAGATTTCTTAGAAAGTAACAGAATTTGATTTCCCTTTGACTCATTAATGATGTTTGTCCATGTTATGGAAATGGTAGGAAATGTATTTAAGTGTTTGTGAAATTAGAAAGACAACCCCAACTAACGAATCATCAAACTCAGTAGATGCCTACCACATACAAACAAAATCAACACAATACTAGTGTTTCTACAAACACATAGCTAATCAATAGAACAATGATGAGAGAAGTGGATTCAACACAAAATGGTGGAGGACGACCTACAGAAGCAGAAATCAGTTAGTGCAACACACATCAGTGTCTGTTGATGTCAACAGGCTGTCTGGTGACTGTTAGTGACAATGACTTCAAAAAAAGTATTCTAGGGCACAAGACTCATTGCTTAATTATCATGTAGAGAAAAATGATCTAATTGCATAAAAAGGAAATCATAACGTACAAAGCATGATAGTAACTCTAACAATTAACCATAAGATATATGGATAGGGACTTTAACAATCATAAGATATATGGATTCATAAGATTCATTAAGACATTTAACTACTAACTAATAAAAACAATTAACTCTAACAATACTATATCATTATTTGATAGTAAAATTTACTAAAATCATTATATATTATGGAAGAAATAAAATAAAATATTATCATACATCAATATTTAATAATAAAGTCTACTATAATTATTATATATTCTTAAATAAATAATAAAAATATCATTGTACACCATAATTTGATAATAATGTTACTAAAAAATATCATATATTTTTGAATAAATAAAAATATTATTATACATATTTTTAGTTAATAAATTTTCTAAAATCATATGTATCAAGCAAATATCAATTATATGGAAACCACTAATTTGTGAGAAAGAACTCAATGAAAGCGAGTATACGAACACCGTGTTACGAAAGGAGGTGAATTCCACTGGAATCACATGGGAAGGGTAGGGAAATGAAACCTTTGAGATTTACACATACTTGGGAAAGCAAAGGAATTAGGTTTCTTATCATATTATTTCCTCTAGTATGCACAAACACTTTAATTTGAAAGGCCAACAGAAAACTAAATTCTCTCCAAACAAATTCCAGTGCTTTCTTGGTGCATAGACCTTTCTTAAGCACTAAAATACTAATAAGGAAGAATATTGGCTATGATTTTTTAATATTTTTTTCAAAGTTAGACTACATACATATACCATAAGGTGTTCTACAAAAAGTCAGGATGGCCAATTGACCTCACTCATTTGTATGTGGAACTGTGGTTCTATCGATGTGTATGTTTTTATCTTTTGCTTTTATATCATATTTTCTATCAATAAATAGTCCGAAAGGACATGATTATGATGAAGATTCCTTTCTTAAAGCCTCATCACTTTCAACACTACAATTTTGATGGTCCAAGTTAGGAATGCAAACAGATTGGATATAGTATGGATAGAGGTGCAACCATATCTATATTCATTTTCGAAATGCAAATATGGATATAGATATCATTGGAAATATGAAAAATGTATATTTATATCTCTAGAAATGGATATGGATATGTATATGGAGAAGGCAAGGATATTTAAGAATGGATATGGATAAAGATATAGATACATAGAGTATCAAAAAAAAATCTACCTAAAAATTGAAATTATGAATATAAATATACATTTTATATCTAATAATATGAAAAGTAGTGAATCATAATTGTTCTACAATTCAATTATATATGTAACAATCAAATTAAAGATAATATTCTTAATTACATATGTAATATGTATACGATAATGATAACGATACAACTATCATGAAATATGAAATATGATAACTAGATCCATAACCATATTGTCTTAAACGGTATATGGATTATCTATATCCTCTCAAAAATGAATACGAATATTGTTATTGAACGAATATCACCACATCTGTTTGCATCTCTAGTGGAGTGGTAGGTCCCCAAAATTGGTAACTAGTACTTGATTGGGCATGAGGCCAACTATTTATTGTATAAAAATTGGCTACTAAACTAATAAATTCATTTTATACTTTAAATTAAATACATATATACATTGAACTAAAATATAACAAACACCACTCCAACGAAGTAAGTTGTTTTATCAAAACATTACTAGTTCCACAAAAGACACCAACTGCCAGAAGGCTTTGATATATAAAGCTCACCAAATTTCCATATGCAGAAACAAGCTGGATGTTGATCAGCTCTACCTTGTAGAAAATAGTACCACTTTGAAGTCCTTCATGTTTGTCTCCTTTCTCTGTCAAAATTAGCAATAAGTTAAGATCAAGATGTATGTTCATCACAACTAAAAAACAATCATCTATTTTACTTAGAGGAACTTCTAAAGGTAGTTGTCTTTTCAGTACCATCCAGGTTTTTCTCTTGGACAATTGAGTGTTCTTCAGCAAAGGCAGGCCTTATAAGACCTTGGATAACAAGGCCAATGGAAGGTGGATCCATCCAGTCAAGTTTGGCATCTGACACAACCTAATTACTCACACCAATTAGTCAAGCGAGAAAGGATTGAGACTTCCCACCTAGCAGCTTTTCAAAATTATCTACGTTGATACATGGATCGGACAAAACTCATATTACCACCATCTTATCTAACACACGTTTCAGTGAAAGATTTATGTGCTAGACAGTGAGGAGAACTACAATTCACAAAGATAACTACAATATTCTACACTTCTTCTTAGGTACTTTTTTGTAACGAAACACAAAGATAGATTTAGTCAAGCACAAACCTCTGTTATTTTTCTTGCAAAGTACATTGGATGAGATGAATGCATGGTGTCCATGCTCTCCCAATCATCAAATAAGTGATCGTCTTCATTGCCTTCATCGTCTTCGTCATCTTCGGAGATCACAACCAAATCCTATTGACAAACGGTAAGTGAGCAAATCAAAGATACTAAAAAAAGAATCTGTTATACACTCCTAAAGATTATTAACCTGTTCAAAATCATCATCATCACTATCGTAATCTTCACCGCCGATCTCTTCAGTACCAAAATGAATACCCGAAGAAACCGAGAGTTCCACCTCGGCAATTCTTTCTATACTATCAAGACCTATTAATACTTGCTGCATAACAGAAAAGATAAGACAAATGTTAGAAGCCAATATATAAATACATAGAGCACAAAATAAGTGATGTCACCAACAAGAATGATGCAGGAGCATACCACTATGTTATCATTTGAAGTTAGATTTTGCAGTATGTCTTCCTCAGTGTTCACTACAATATAAATACCTGAGCAGATTCCACAGAACATGGTTTTTTAAAGCGGGGAACATACTACATACTAGCTTCATTCCACAGAGAAATATTACAGAAAAAAGGACATTTGCTATGTTTTCGGTTCCACCAATTTCCACTTTATTTCTTACCTCCATGTTCATCAGTTAAATAGGATAGTTCGGGCCAAAGAATATTCTCACGAACTTCATCATCGATCACACCTGAAAGGATCAGAGTTGCTTTGCTGTTCATCTGCATGTTTTAAAGTGAGTGGAGGTTGTATATATGTTAATGTGAAGAGAGGAAAATGTCATGCATAATAATAGTAACTTACAGAAACAAAGGCAGCAGTAGATTAATAACGATTAAGCAGAAAAGGAAGTACTATTTACTATTTATAGGTTGGCAACAACCTCGACTATTGTTCTAGACATCTCGGCATCAGTAAGGCGTGCATCCTCCTGTAGCAGAGGCTGTTCCTCTGCTATCTCCTCAGAGGGATGGTAGCAAGGAGGGCCTTCCATGGTCTCGGGTAGTAGAGGATCTTCACGGGGAGATGGAGATGATGCAGCGGCAGGTCGTAGTCTAAGACGTGTCACGGTGGTTTTTAGGGCGGTGAGAGAGTGGAAGGTCGGATAGAGAATGGCAGCAGTTCTCCGCCTGTGCCAGTGGCAGTGCCTGTACTCCTCCCTTAGAAGCAGGGATTGTAAAACTCTCTGTCAGTGAGTTGTAGTAGTACACCATCATCATAATCACATAAGATGACAACAACGGAAGACGAAAGCAACATGAAAGAATGAAGTGATGATTATACAACTACCAATCATGTAGAAGAAGATAAGATACCAACAGCAGGAGCAGGAGAAGGAGGAGGCAATGGCATGGCCGGCGCATCTGCCAGTTAATAGGAGCTGAGCTGGTGAAAGGAAGGACGAGCAGATGGAGGAACCGATGGCATCGGGGCGGCGAAGGGAAGGATTGAGGCCTGAAAGTGCAGGGAAGCATTTAGAAGACGTAAAGAAGGAAAGAAAGAAAAAAAGGTCGCAGAGCCAGTACCGAAGCCGCTGATGGCCAGGAGAGAGTCCGCCACCATCAAGGAGACGAGGAAGAAGAGGGAAAAGAAACTCCAAGAAAGACGCAGGAGAACAAAGGATGATGATGATAATCAATGACAGCGCCTTAGCGGACGGGTGAGGATGGATTGGGATGACAATAGACCAGTAAATGGACGGGTATAGAGATGGAAATCAGGTCGGACTGTCCTCGGGCTCGACACGGTCCGGGTCAACAAAAAAAAATTCGCGGGCTGGGTCGGGTCAGGTCCGTCGTGGACCGTGGGCGGTGTCAGGTCCAAGGTCTAGGTCCACGAAGGTCCGTTTACTAGGCTTAATTTGGCCTATGAAATCAGTCTATGTCAAGTAGGGTCGGGCCGACTTGCCAGTTAAAATATAAAAAAAATATGGGGCGCACATACATAACATACAAGACTGACGTACCAATCTGACGCACCAGACTGGTGCCCCATTCTGCAACGATTATAAAGCCGTTGTGCGTTGCCAACGGTTAAAAAATGTAGTCGTTTTCAACGACTATAAAAATTTTTTTGTTAAAAATCCATCCATTTATCCTATAAATACCCTCCTATTCCATTCATTTTTCTTCACAATTCAATTTTCTCTTCTCTTTTTAACTACAAGTCTACAACTTTCTCCCAACTTTCAAGTGAAGATTTCGCTGTTTGACTTTGGATTCGGCCCTGTCTTCTACTCTTCAGTCTCTACGCGACACCAACTGAGCCAGCAACATCAAAATTTCTCTACTTCTAATCCCTCCAAATTCTTTACTTCTAATCCCTCCATTTTTGGGTTTTGGTTTTT
>JAMKQA010016978.1:0-16448 GCA_024699735.1 Posidonia australis
TCCAGAATTCTGCAACCATCCACTTGAGCACTCAAGTTTTCTCTTGCATCCAGAGGTATTCTCAGCCCTTCCAAAGCATCAAGGAGCTTATTATCTCGGGTCTTTCTTTTCTTTCTTGAAGGAACATCCATCTCGGACAAGGTAGGCCCTTTCCTTTAATCTCTTGTTCTTTTGCAAGGAATAGCATGTTAGAAGCTCCATATAAGGTCTGATTCTTTCTGTATCTACATGAGAATTTTGTGATGAATTTATTTATCTTTTTGCAAGGTACTCTTCATGCAAATCTATGCTTTGATTGTAGCATGTTTAGTTTATTTCTAGTGTAAAAATCTGCACTACATCGCTTGCATGAGCAATCTTTTCCTTATTATATTCTTGGTATGATCATGGTTACAACATGTTGGGTTTATTCGTTCCATGTTTGAATCTTTTTCATTTTGCATATGTTCTTATCATGAACCCATTTAATCATCTTGTTCAAATAAGATAGCTATGATCAGATACATTCCATCATGCTCTTAACAATCGCATGAATCAACCTGCATTAGCATAAATCACCCGTCTTCATTCTGGGTCAGGTTCTGGATCAGATTACAGTCTTATCCAGATTTTCTAGAGAGTACTTATATGGCGCACCAGAGAGGCGCACTTCTCCAGCGCAGCTCTTTGGCGCCCCATGCAGGAGCACCAGACTGGTTAGAGAGTGAAACATTCACTTTTGCATATCTGCTTGCAGTTTTCTGAATGATTTTGAGCCCGATTCTTTTACTACTGGTTCTCTTATATTCTATGGTTTTGCATGCATATTATCGATTTTAAACAAGATTGTTTCCAAGTCGTTTTATCTCTTTGGATAATCAGTCTCTGATCAACATCTAGTAGGCTGGTTGCATTTTACTCCAACATGGAGAACTTTATGCATCAGCCAATGATCCAGTGGCATGGCTGAGCCCTGCATCTTTCATTTAGCTTGTGATCCTGTGTGAGGCTACTAGCCATTGAGCACAAGGTCCACAGGTCATTGCATTCGCATTTCTTTCGCTTTCAAGGCATGTTCTTAAGGTTTTGTGAAAGATTTTATATGGCATGACTTTTCAGAATGCATTTTCATGTGATTTGGCGTAGTTTGGATTTCTGTTTTCTTTCTGCACATCTTTCTAGCCCACACAGAAGCACCTAGGTGGCACACCAAACTGACGCACTAGTATGGCACACCTAACAGGCGCAGCAGCCTGTTTTCAGTAGCACACAGCGGGTTTTGCATAACGTTCTAGCATGATTTTTACTTTGATTTGCTTTTGTTTTTTTCCCTGGTTTTATTCAGGAAGGCATGTCTCTGCTTTTAACCATTTCCATGCATGTTAGTTTGCATTTGGCATGTAGCAAAGTAAGGATGATAAATCGCTCAAAATACTAGATCCTTTAATCTTATTTATGCAATATCATTGCATCGATCCTTAACCCGATATAAGAGCGATATTTCTAAGCATTAGGACACACCCTGCACTCCAAGCACCCATATTATGGCATATGACACTACACCCACCAAGCATGGCATGGCATATCGCCCTCGGGTGTACATAAAAGGCTGGAAAGCTGACATTTCATAAGCAATTGAGAAACCAATAGAAGACTGATTTATCGGGCGCACGAGGGTGCCTAATACCTTCCTCGTGCGTAACAGGGATCCTTACCCATATTTTCTGGTTCATGACCTGCTTTTCCATTGTATGATTTGTATGCTTTATATGGTTTTCCTCGTCTTCCATTTTAATAGACTAGGTGGCGACTCCTGCATTTGCATATTTTTATTGTTTTTGCCGTGACTTTGCCGTCCCTCCTGTATTTTGGCCTTCCGCGTCAAAACCATCTCGAGGCTGTCACCGGCATGGTTACAGGAACTGGCGACTCCGCTGGGGATAACCAGATCCTGGCTTTGTTTTGGTTTCTCCTTTGCTTCAGCTTTCGCCTTGCTTGCCTTTTCCATGCCTTGCTTGGTTATCCTTTTTTAAGTGGTGTCTTTTTGCATGCATGCCTTTGTAATGTTGTTCTTTCCTTTTACACTTTTGCCATGTCACCACTTTTGCACATGTTTTGCACCTACTCTTGCATGATAATTCATGGCTAAAATGCATGTTTATTTCCCTTACTGCATATGCCATGCCTAGGAGATTAGAGACATGCTTGCTCTCCCCTTTTGGTTAATGAAAAACATAACAACCAAAATCATTAAATAAGGCAAACTAGGGACAAATTGCAAATCTTCCCCATGGTTTAATAAGCTTGCAAGAAAAAGACTCAAAGCATACATTGCATACATCATATAGGGCATGCATCTTCTCCTTTCCTAGGATTACCTATACAGTCTGCGAAGGAAATTTTTCGGTGGCTCATCCTATGGCTTTGGCGTGGGATGAAAAATCGAGTTTGTCCCCCCTTGTTTGGGGTCGTGTCGGTGTAGTAGAGGATACAACTTACTGCTTTGGCAGAGGTCGAGGCCCCGAAAGCACCACCCGTTCATTGCCTAAGCTTTGGCTGGGATTTAGAACGGGGACCTTACTTTTTCTAAACTCAAGTCGGAGACCTATTCACCCTTATTGTGTGAACCCAGAGTAGACAGCTTAATAGGACATCCCTAGTTGGTGAGATAGTGCATACTAGAAACATTCATTTGCATCTCATACCACCATAAGCATTGCATCATTTCTGACTTGTTTGTTTTTGTGCATAGGATTTTTTGATCTTTGAGTTTCCTTAGCCTGAGCTCAAGATCTTTCCTTTCGCTGACTTTGTTTGCGACCTTATTTTCGATCGCATCTCCCGAGTTATTCGTCACTGCCGATGATAGCTCGTCCTAGGATTCATCCTCTTTTTCCTAGCCGCAGTCCAATCCTTACTCGCTCGCGATTCACAATGGCCCAGCATGCCAGAAAGTCCCTTTCCCCTGCTGTCCAGGAGGAGGTCCTCGCCTCGGGACACTCTTCTTTTGTGTCTGTTCCTGTCATCTCTGCTGCCTCCACTTTTGCCTTAGCCTCTGGAGGACCTCCACCACCTCAATTCCGTGTCCCTGTGGCAACCCCACCTTTAGGACCACCTGCCTATCTTCCCCTGCTGTCGGGGCCACAACAGTTGAGTCTATCTCTCCCCAGGGCTATGTGTTTACTAGCCCTCCTCCCACTACGGTTGTTTTAGTAGTAGCCACCCCCTAGTTCGGACAATTGGGATCTCAGCCTCTTGCTTCCTCCCCTGTCTTGCCTCCTTCTCTTGGAGCCACCAACGACGATCCCGTTACCGCGCAGCTGCAACAGATGTCGGCCCTCGCCCAGGAGCTGCAGGGATTAGCACTGGCACTCCAGCCCTTCTCAGCTTTCTCTTTCCCGGCCCCTGAGTTGCCTGCGCAACCGGCTTTAAGACCACAGTTTGCACCCACTGCACTCCCTCCACAGCCGTCGCCATCCCTTATCTCACCGGCGATAAGGGTATCGACACTACCTTTTGTTACACCAGCACAGCACCCACCACAGCTTGCATCCCTCCTATCTGGTGGCCAGACCCTAGGCCGGCGGGAGCACAACCCTCCGTGAGCATTGTACTGGATAGCATCCCGGTCCAACAGCTCTTGCTCCCACACTCTGCACCACTAGTTGCACCACCCCCTGCATTAGCCTCCCCTTTTTATCACACACAAGCCTCATCTTTTGTTCCCCAGCACACTGCACCCATGCACGGGTACACTGGCCATCCTGCCGTAGCACCAGACAGCGGAATGGTGGATCCGAAGGAGCCCTTAGGGGTGACCCATACAGTGTACGTGGCACCAGCCTCTGCTGCACAATACACAGTTGCAGTAGCTCCAGATGCTCTCCTCGCGAGAGTTAATGATCTGGACCTCTGTTATTTCCCAGAGGCGACTCTCCCTCCGAATTTTCATATTCCAGAATTTGAAAAATATAATGGTAGGGGCTGCCCAATTGCCCACCTCAAAGCCTATTGAGGAGACCTTGCTCAGCTTCAGGCTAACGAAAGGTTGTTAATCCGCCTGTTCCAGAAGAGTCTCACGGGGCCCGCGTTGAAGTGATTCACTTCCCTCAACATGGCCACCATCAAGACTTGGGACAACCTTACGCAGGGTTCCTGGAACAATATTCCTTTAACCTCGACTTAGTCCCCAAGTGGGAGGACTTAGTCGCTCTCAAGAAGAGACCCCAAGAAACATTTGGGGAGTATCTTGGACGTTGGCGCTCTTTGGCTTCACAAGTCAAAGATAGACCCTCTGACGAGGAGTCTATTGAGATAGTGATCCGGGGAGCACACCAGTGATCGGGCTCTGCTTAGCATTCAGCCTGTCACCACTTTCTTTGCACTGCTTCGGGCAGGTGCCCGTGTTGAGAGTTCACTACGCGGCGGCAGTTTTCTAGCACTCTCTACATTTGCCAATCAAGCCACTGCCTCACACAGTGGTCCTAGCAGCAGCAACAACAACAATAACCCCAACACCAATCCACCCAGGAGGCGGGATCCCTCCAAAAATACTGTCTCTTATATTAGATCCCCTGCTGCTCCGGTAAATGTCCGCTCGCCCCCGCAGCGCCAAGTAGATTATGCACCCACGCCTACACCTTGAGCACAGCATGCATCGCACATCACCCCCACTGCCACACTAGTGTATCCTAACCCACCGGCCAGGACGCGCCCACTGTTGGCACATCCACAGCCGAAGCGACAACGTCGTGACAGGCACCACTATACCCCTTTAGTGGAGCCTCTGAGCATGGTATTTCCTAAAGTCGCATCCTTGCTGAGGCTGCCTGAGGTGCGCCCTCCGCCTAATCACAATGCCAATGCATTCTGCAATTTCCTTCTGGTGGCAGGCCATTCGACGGACAATTGTTTGACCCTCAGGGACGCTGTCTAGGATTTGATTGACCAGAAGGTCATAGTGATTAATACCCAGGCAGTCGACCCAGCACACACCCCAGTAGCCGCTCCAGCACAGCCAGCACACCCCAGTATAGTTAGTCAACCCTTGCCACAGCATCCTTCTCCGGGAGCGCCAGGTTCCTCAGGAGTCAATTTTGTTTCTTCTACTTCTTCTTCTTCTGAGTCAGTCTCTTCCCCTATCCGCCCAGTCGACTTGATTCATCATGAGTCGTCCCCTTTTCCCCATCAATTCTATCGTTCTTTCCTCGATAACTCTAAGGAATCTGTTTTATGATCCATCCTGTCGTCGAGCCGGAATACTCTGAGGTGCCACCTGTAGGGTATCCCCAGCCTCCAACTCCAGTTTATTTATCCGCCTGGCCCCAATCTAGGCCAAGTCAGCCAACACACCCGCAAGCCCCCCCAGTACCCTCATCAGTACCCCCAGCATCCTCAGGTTTACATTCCTACCCACCTATATCCTTCAACCGCACCTGTACAATTAGCAGCCCGTCCCCTGATTGTTGTTACTCTGACCCACGACACGCATCGTGTTCCTTACAATTATGCCACAGGAATGTGTGCAAAGGTGACACGATCGGGTAGAGTATACAACCCCCAGCAGTTAGGCTTAACCCCTTAACCTTAACCCCTAACCAGTTACAAGCCCATCCATCTAGATCACCAGCACTAGTAGCAGTAGCCCCTGCCCAATTCCAGGCACATTCTCCTCAACCACCTATGCCTAGAGTAGCACCATCCAATCCTACCACTAGCAGCCAACCGTCAGCTGACATCACTGCCCAGCTTAAGAAGGTTAGAGCCGACATTTCCATTTGGGACCTAATCTATACATCGACCGAGCATAGAGAAGCTTTCCTTAGGGTTTTTCAAGCAGCCCGTGTATCCCAAACCATAGAGCCTGCTACCCTTGAAAACATGGTAGGAATGATTGCGACACCTCAGGTTATCTCCTTCTCTAGCCTAGAGTTACCTCCCTCTGGCACCAATCATAACTCTCCCTTGTTCATCACTACACAGTATCAAAGCTTCCGCATCCCCCTCACACTGGTGGACAATGGAGCAGGCCTCAATGTTTGCCCCTTGCGTACGACAAGTGCAATCGGATTCAAGTCCGAGGACATTATACCAGCTATGAAAGGGATGACAACTTTTGATAATACACATCATGATGTGCTTGGAGTTTTAATCATTCCCCTGACTATAGGCCCTGCTCGCTTCGACGTGAAGTTCTACGTCGTAGATATCGAACCCTCCTTTAATCTGTTGCTTGGACGCCCTTGGCTTCACAAGCATCAAATCATTCCTTCAACCCTCCATCGTATGATTAAGTTTTGCTGGGATGATAATGTTGTTGTTGTCCTAGCAGAAGACATGGAGAAGGTTGAATCTGTCTCAGCTCTGGCCCCTCAGACCATTCATTTTGAGCCTAAACCTTCCGATGTTCTCTATCGGGTTAACCGGTTCAAGCCGGTTAATTTCATTCCACCCTCCAAGCTTGCCGGCCACCTGGCCACTTCTGGCAACCCCCGCTTGATGGTCGACAACTTGTGTCGCAAATGGGGATACGAGAAAGGATCGCCTCTAGGGCTTTATGGCCATGGAATCGTCGAGCCGATCGAGGCCGAAGAATGGGTTGAGCGAGACGGTATGGGTTATGAACGATGCTGCCAAAGGAAGAGTTCACAACGCCATGGTAAGTCTTCCAAGATGATTATTCCACGAGATTTATCCAACTTTATTAGCGCAGGTATTATGGATCCGAACCGCAGTTCATATGCAGTGTCAGCATCATCAGCTTGGACCTGCTTAAAGGATTCGTATCAGGACAACAGCCAGCCAGAGCAGCAGGGTATAGAACAGGGAGTCATGCAGATAGAGCAGTTGACAGCCTAGATTGTGGTCCAAGGAGCAGACTCAGATGATGACATAGGGGATATGGACCTCTTATTTCAGGAGCAGCTAGATGTGCTTACAGAAGATATAGTAGAGCATGACCGCAGGAGGAAGGGCAAAGCAATTGCTATAGCACCACCAGCAGAAGCACCAGTACCACCCCAGGACCAAGTTTCAATTATGGTCCTGCAAGAAACAGACGGAAGGGATACTAGACCATTGGAGTTAATCTCCTGTCAGCCGGGAGGCGGGTCTAGTTGGTATTGGCAAATTAAGCCTCACCTTGAGGGTGAGGATCAAAACCTTGAAGCAAGCACAAATAGTACAGGCAGTGGCGGCCTCACTAGTTTACAGCAAAGCAGCCGCCAGCAAGCAGAATTTTGTACAGCTAATAAGAAAAAAGAAAATACCAAAAAAATCAAAAAAACCAAAACCAAGAATAAAGAAGCATCCACGTCAGAGGTAGGGACTCCTAGCTCCTCAGATCATCCAGACAGGGAAGCAGAAGAAGTAGCACAATGTCGGCATAGAAACACAAAGGTCACTGTGACAGTTCTTAAACGCCATCAGGGCGCAGAGTCTGAAGAAGTCTTCTCAGTTGACATAACCGACCAGGCATTTGAAAGAGAAATCCTATCAGAATTGATTGCCTATGAAGAAGAGGATGAAGTTCAGGGAGCAGATAATGAGGATGAGCCGTCACAGATTCCATTCTATGATGATGACCCAGAAGGCCCAAATCTTCATGTGGAAGAGGAAACAGAGCTTATCAACATCGGCACGGCAGAGGAAATAAAAGAAACACGCATCAGTGCCAATTTATCATCATAAGCAAAGGCAGGGTTTATAGCTTTCCTGAAGGAATATGTAGATGTCTTTGCATGGAGCTATGATGACATGGTGGGATTAGACATTGAGGTGGTAGTTCATACATTGCCACTTATACCCAATTCAAAGCCAGTCAAGCAGAAGCTCCGTAGATGGCGACCCCAGTGGCTCATGAAGCTTAAAGAAGAGATTATGAAACAACACAAAGTTAACTTTCTCAAGGTTGTGTTGTATCCTGAATGGCTCGCCAACGTGGTCCCAGTGTCGAAAAAGGATGGACGGGTTCACATGTGCATAGATTATCGAGATCTCAACAAAGCGAGTCCCAAAGATGATTTCCCGCTCCCTCACATCGATATTCTGGTAGACAACACTGCAGGGTGTAAGATGTTGTCTTTTATGGACGGGTTTTCCGGATACAACTTGATCAGAATGGCTGAAGAAGATATGGAGAAGACATCTTTCATCACTCCATGGGGAGTCTTCTGTTACAGAGTGATGCCATTCGGATTGAAGAATGCAGGTGCAACATACCAGAGGGCCATGACAGCGTTATTCCATGATCTTATACATCAAGAGGTCGAGGTATATATGGATGACATGATTGCTAAATCCAAAGAGCCCGAGGACCATCTCACGTGTTTAAGAAGATTATTTGAGCGCCTGCGAAAGTATAAGCTCCGCTTGAACCCCAACAAATGTGTATTTGGGGTATCCTCTGGAAAATTGCTGGGTTACATCATCAGCCAGAGGGGAATTGAAGTGGACCCTCACAAAGCCAGGGCTATTATTGACATGCCTCCCCCAACCACTGAGAAAGAAATTCATGGTTTATTAGGCCAGCTACAATATATCAGCAGGTTCATTGCACAGCTCATGCCTATATGTGAACCTATATTCAAGCTGCTAAGAAAGAACGCTCAGACCTGCTGGAATGATGAATGTCAAGAGGCCTTTGATAAAATCAAGCAGCTCCTAACGAAGCCTCCAGTTTTAGTTCCCCCCACACCAGGACGCCCCCTGCTACTATATCTCTCCACAACACAGCATTCATGGGCGCAGTTCTGGGGCAGCATGATGAAACTAGGCGTAAGGAGAAGGCTATCTACTAACTCAGCAAAAAGTTCAATGACTGCGAGGTTAAATACAACCCAATAGAGAAAGTCTGCTTATCCCTGGTATGGACCACTCAACGCCTCCGACATTATATGATGGCATATCTGGTATTCTTGTTATGTCGGCATGACCCTATCAAGTATCTGTTCTAGAAGCCAGCATTGGTGGGCAGATGTGTTAAATGGCAGGTGATGTTATCCCAATACGATATCACCTTTGTCACACAGAAATCCATGAAAGGACAAGCCATGGCAGACCATTTGGCCGACTTACCTTTGCCAGAATATCAACCTTTGCAGACCCAGTTCCCAGATGAAGATATATTGTTTGCAATGGGTGAGGAGGAACTGGAAGGGCCTCAGAATGAGCATCAATGGTGTCTATATTTCGATGGTGTAGTCAATAAACGAGGAAGAGGCATTGGTGCAGTTCTAGCAACACCCCAAGGACAGCTTATTCCCTTTGCTAGGAAGCTGACATTTGAATGCACCAATAATGAAGTCGAATATGAGGCCTGCATTTTAGGCTTACAAGTGGCGAAGGACCAAGGCGCCCAAGAACTTCACGTATATGGCGACGCAATGCTGGACATTTCACAAGTCAATGGTGATTGGAAGACGAAAGACCAGAAGCTCGTGCTATATCATGAACGTTTGTTGAAATTGACTGAAGAATTTGAAGATGTCAAATTTTCCTTCATGAAACGAGCCAAAAATGCATATGCAGATGCTCTGGCAACTCTGGCATCATGGTTATCACTTCCAGAGGCACAGGCTATAAACATTTCAGTCACATGCATTGAACAGCCAGCACATTGTATGCATATCCAAGAGGCGCCATCATCAGTTGAATTGCCTTGGTATAATGATATTAAAGCTTTTCTGGAGTCTGGCATTTTCCCTCCTGGCATTTCTGCATCAGATAAGAAGACCCTGACACGGTTAGCATCCAAATATGTGCTCGAGGCCGGGCAACTATACAGAAGGTCTTATAACTAGATGCTTCTCAGGTGCGTAGTCAAAAAGGAGGCGGATATGCTAATGATGAAAGTCCACGCAGGCACCTGCGGTCCACACATGAATGGGGTTCTCCTAGCCAAGAAAATTATGCTACAGGGGTATTTCTGGTCCACCATGGAAACGAACTATTGCCACTTTGTCAGAAGATGCCATAACTGCCAGATACATGGCAATTTTATACATGCTCCCCCCAACAATTGCATAGTATGTCATCACCCTGGCCGTTCTCTACTTGGGGAATTGATGTTATCGGGGCCATTCATCTAGCTGCATCCAATGGACACCATTATATCCTGGTAGCTATTGATTATTTCACAAAATGGGTCGAGGCGACATCATACAAGACAGTTACAACAGCTATTACTGAAAAATTCATCAAGAATAATATTATCGCCAGATATGGGATTCCATTTGCTATCATTTCTGACAACGAAACTAATTTCATAGCAAAGAAGGTTGCCTCCAGAGTTGCAAGATCAGGCATCACAGATCCTCCCCCTATCGACCTCAGATGAATGGGGCAGTAGAGTCGGCTAATAAAAATATGGTAAAAATCTTGAAGAAGATGGCCGAGACTCATAAAGATTGGCACGAGAAGCTACCTTATGCATTATGAGCTTACAGGACCTCTATCCGGACCTCAACGGGAGCAACACCTTACTCTTTGGTGTATGGCATGGAGGCGGTCCTTCCCTTTGAAGTCAAGATTCCATCATTAAGAATCTTGAAAGAGGCAGAATTAGAGGAAGCTGAATGGGTACAGAATTGTAATGTTCAGTTGGATCTAATTGTTGAGCACAGATTGTAAGCTCTGCATCATGCCCAATGCTACCAGAAGAGAATGACCCGGGCATATCAGAAGAAAGTCCGCCCTAGAAGCTTTGAACCAGGAGACTTGGTTTTGCGTGCCATTCATTTGCCCGATGCGCGAGGGAAGTTTAGGCCTAATTGGCACGGACCCTCTGTGGTTAAGGAGGCCCTGTCAGGGGGTGCAGTCATTCTTGAAGGCATGGACCATACAGAGCAGTCAGAGCTTGTCAATGCCTCCTTTTTAAAGAAGTACTATTAGTGACTCTTAGTCAATCCTAACGCATTGCACTGTGAGCCATGCATTTTCATGCTTCTTCTTTTCAACTACTAATATTTTAGGTTATTGCATCCTAGCATAACATGGATAATTTCTTGCACCTTTGTTCTTTTTGCATAGCATCATCATTGCCCGATGAGGAAAATCGGAAGCCTGCCTGTGTAAGACATGACAAGTCCTCCTCATGTGCTACTACCCTAGAAGCTTAGGGTGTGAGAGAGAGATTTCAGAAAATGGGCTAAATGAACAAATCCCCACGGGACTTATATCTCCAGAGGGAGGGGAAAATGTTAGGTCTAGAGAGAGTGTGAGCATTAAAGAAAAATACATTGACCTTGGAGCATAAAAGAAAATAGGAAGATAGAAGCAGTAGAAAGAAGCTAAGCTCCATTGAGAGAGGCATGTGAACAACCTTACTCCTATCATATAGCTTGGAGAGGAGTCAGAGTATGCACTTACTAAGCCCACATGATCAAAGGGACTAGCCACCCCTTCAGCACAAGGGAAATAGCAGCCACCCCCTCAGCCTAAGTGTATTTTACCTCCAAGCAGGAGTAGGGTAGGTTTAGCATGCCTATGAGGGAGAAAAGAAAATGAATCCTTAAAAAAAGTAGATATAGGGCCCCAAGGATTTGGCATGAGGTCCATGAATCTGAAGGAGAGCCACAAATAAACCTAAGTGCCTAGGTTAGTGCCACATGAGTCGAAGACAGTGTCACCTCCTATCGTAGGCAAAACAGGTTTCCTTGGCGCTGAGGGCACCAATATATCAATTAACCCTTTCTTTGCATTGGCATTTTTTTTACACAGCATTTAGTTATTAATTAAACATATTTGCATTTACTTTACAAGGCGTTTTGGTCGTATTTCGACCAGGGGCATGTCAGCTGCCTTATTGGTCGTGGTATGGGCAAATAGGCATTTGGCTAAGGGACATGCTAGTCGCTTCTTAGATTAGGAAAATCTGAGACCAGGGGCATGCCGGTTATTTAATCTTGAAAGTAGTTCTGGAATACATGAACAAATACAAGCAATGCAGAAATGACATAAATTCTTATTATGGTCCATCACCGATATATTGCTAATCAATTCTGGGCCTTTTTGAACTGCTAGCCCCTGTGAAACCAGTGCCGCTAGGAGGAATCTTGCTCAGAGGCCATGTCTCCCGTATCTCGGCTTCATATTCCACCATGCAGCTGGAACCCTCAGTGATGGCAAGATCAGAAGACTTAACGCCAGCCTGTGTCTTGTGGGCCAGTTCTGAAGTTGTTGCATTTGAGCCAACTATATATCTCTTGTACCGTTCAGGGCAGGGGCTTTGCTCAATAGAATCCTAGCAGAAGCCAAACTGGCGGAGGACCCGGACGGGATGATACTCCACACCTCCTGAAAATCCTGGAAGGACCACGAGCCGCATATCTCTGGCATTGAAAAAGGCAGTAAAAGTCCTGGACGTCGAGGATATGATGCACCATGTCACTGAATCCTTATCAAGATTATGTAGTCTGTTGCACAGCTCTTGCACCCCTGGGAGTGTCCTCGAATGGTGAGTACGAGTATAGGCTTCGAAAGCAGACGGCCGAGGGCGAAGAATCTTCATTCCCATATGGGCAGCAAACCAAACCTAGCAAAAATAGAATTATAGTCAAGAAAAGTACAGCAGAATAAAGTGTAAAATAGCTTGCTTACTTGCACCAGAGCACCGCATCCATGGAAATGGCGGGAGCGCCTTAATGCTCGGTCCAAACCAATATAGGTTTTGGCAAGAAGAACAGGAGCCAAATCAATCTGGCGGACCACTATCGCCTAGGTTATCTTTACCACCTCGATTGCCACAGTCATCCGGCCATGGCTGAATATGAGCTCCCTGAGGAAGCACAGTACGAAGCTGTAAAGCCACAGGATGCCTAGAGATGAACGGGCATTGATGATCTCATCGAAATAATCCAAGCGCACCATGGTTATGGGACCATCTCTGCAGACAAGTCTCTCCTCACAGACATCTCTGGCCACGCCTGTGAGCTGGCTCACAACATGAACATAGCTGTCATGGCAAGTAAAGACTGGAGGAGGCATGAATGGTGACAAGCCGCAGATCCGTCTGACATCCTCCAAAGTCAAGGTCATCTCTACCTGCCCAAAGTGGAAAACGTGCAAGGCCGGTTTCCAAAATCGAGCCATAGCGTACAGTAGATGCCAGTTCACCTCCACCTTGGCTATACTCAAAAGGGAGGAAGAAATGCCCTAGTCCTGTACTTGTTCGCGATCAGCGGCTGTCAGGGCATCAATCCAGCCACGAAGAGCATCAGAGCAGTATTTTGGGGTCACCATGGTAGGATAACTCTGCAAGCACAGATTTGAGCCAAATATGGCAGTAAAGAAGACAGAACATGACATAAAGGCGTGGCCAACGTTGTAATCCGGCAAAATATAATATATATATATATAAAGCATACGCTGAAATCAAGAGAGATCTTCAAGATATTTTGTTATAGAGCAGGAATAATATCACAGTATGCAACAAAGTATAAATCAACAGAGAAATGGCAAAAAACATATATACATACCATTGTGATGAAGAGAGTAAAACTCGCCAAATGCTCAGAAAAATCCAAAAGAAAAAAATCCAAAGTAGAGATCTGCTGTTGTTTTTCAGAAAAGACGGCGGCCTCTCTCACAGAACGCGAGTTTATATAGGAAAACAAAAAAGGGGTTTTAGCAAAAAAAGAAAATCGGACTCGCCGTTTTTGGAGGCGCATCTGAAGGGCGCACCTCATTGGTGCCTGGAATGGTTGCAGATTTCAACAGCACCTCCCCTGAATTTGGGATCTCGCCAAATCAGCGCCATTTATTTTTAACCTGCACAGAAAACCTACATACAGCATGGACATAAAACCCTGGATGGGGACACATCACAAAATCTGGTTTTCTTTTATAAATTTTCAAAAGGATTACAATTTTACATTTGTTCTTACAAAATTGGAATGTACGGCAAAATACAAAAGAAGCTATTCCTCGTCTGAATCTTCTTCGTCAGATGCTGCCGTTTGGAAATATTCAGCCAGGAGACGGGCGCCTCGACGGGTGATTCGACGCGACCACTGAGCAGCTGCAGTAGCCTAGGAACGAGGAGCAGAATCACGGACTGCCTGGGTAACCTCAGTATCTGAGCGGTCCTCCTTAGATGCCTCCATGGTAAAAATCCCCACTACTGGCCACGTTCACCTCCTGGGCTGGAAAATCTTGCTGCAATGTCAAAGTTTTCTGTTAGTAGTCAGAATTATAAAGGAAAATATGCAGTAACAGTAACAGAAACAGGGACAGAAACATACCCGGATGATGTTACGCCAGTGTAGTTCCTGCAAAACGACAAATATGTCAGGCGTGCTTTAAGCTGAAAGTGATAATTTGCAAAGTAGAAATCTTATCCTCTTTCGGCGGATGTCAGCGTAAAAGGTGCCAAATTGTTCCTCAAAGCCCTATGGATTATGACAAATGTTAGATTTATATAATTCACATATTGGCAATATTAAGCAGAAATGGTAATCATATACCATGGCCCAGTCGGAGGCATACCACATCCCGCACTGCCTCCTCAAATAGGTACAGCTTCCCCACTCGCCTGTACCAAGCCGGATAGTCCGTGTAGTTAACTTCCCGAAGGACATGTCTGTCCTGGGAAGCTATGGCTGCTGCATGCCGACTTCTAGCAACTAAGCGAGTCGTAGCCAGACGATCCATGTCAAAAGGGGGAGGGGTAGGAATACAGAACTCGTTCAGGAATTGATGCCGCACTCGCCCGGGAAGGAATTAAGCCGACTTTTTCATGTAATAAAACTTCACCTGCTTGTCCCTATTTTGAAGCAAGACAAATATATATAAGCAATCAAAGCAAGCATTAAGAGGATACAGCATAAAAAAGAAAGGAAACTTACATCCTCAAGCTCTACCAGGTCCAACAGATACCGGTAGGACTCGTAACTATAAACCCCAGCAGCAGCCCGATGATTAGGCTCGACCCACTGGCGGGGAAGGGGCAGGAGCTCGTCCCGCAGACGGCCGAAACTATGCCCTCTACTGATATGCTCCATGATCCAATACTGAAAATGGTAGAAAAAAGTCAGTATATTACATATTAAGCATAAAGGAATTTTGTTTTGCAAAATAATGAAAGTAGATACTTACAGTCAGCAGAGGGTACAACCCCACGTAAGAGCGGCGCCCGAGCTTAACCACATTGTCAAGCCCGCAGATCAGCCAGGTATAGCTAGAGCCGGCCCAGTCATAGTGATCCAGATGGTCCAGATTGGTTAAATATGCTATCCAATCAGTATGGATGCAATAAGCGGATGAATCACAGAACATCATGGCCAGAAGGTCCAGCGGAAAATGCCTCAGTACAAAGTCTGCCTCCTCGCTGTCGGGCTCGGGGATGGCCCAGAATTTGTCCCACTCTCTCAGCCATCCTACTGTGATCATATATTTCCCCCGAGGTGGTTTTGGAGGAACACGGCCTAAGTGTGCGGGAGCGAGATGCATACCGTGAGTGGTCTCACCTATGATCGGCTCGTCGTCGAAAGGAAGACCCATCAACAGAGCCCACTGGTCATGCAGGACGGTCAGCTCGCCGAATGGAAAATGAAAAGTGTGCGTCTCAAACCTCCACCTTTCCACCAAAGCCCTGAAAAAGTTATAATGGTCGTGAATGATGGGTATG
This sequence comes from Posidonia australis, assembly GCA_024699735.1. Classification (NCBI taxonomy): domain Eukaryota; kingdom Viridiplantae; phylum Streptophyta; class Magnoliopsida; order Alismatales; family Posidoniaceae; genus Posidonia; species Posidonia australis. The sequence goes on from JAMKQA010016978.1 coordinate 15,605, forward strand.
CGCAACAAACCTCCAAATGGGGAGCGGTGTAGGAGGAAATCCTGCAGAAAATTTAGTGGACGGTGGAAGTGATCAAGCATCGGGCCCTAGTGGCATCACATGATCCGGTTTGCATCCCCCTCCTGAAACATTGAAAACAGGGATAATGCCAAGTTAGAAAGCATTTTATAATGATAAAAGCTCAGCTAAGGCGGGAAGATTACCCCAAAGTCTGGACCCTCACAGATGTGATGGTCGCTCAGCAGCCGCCCCTCGAAATTACCAGATTCCTGGAATACATTAGTCAAATAAAACACCAAGTTTATATGCACATTTACCTCTAGTTTGGGCTTACTTCAGCAGGGATGGCAGGAGTCGAGCTACTAGAGGCACGTGACCTCGAGGAACTACCTCGCCGTCGGGAAGGAGAGCTAGACGCCATATCCCGTGAGGACTGTGGAGTCCCTTCCTCGAGAACTGGATCATCCTACAGGGAAAAAGCACAAGGGCACATGGATTCCAAGGAAAGTCAAATATTGCATTATAATCAAAAACAGACTTAATAGCAAGGAGCATGGCATTTAAATAAAGTACTAAGGCATATGGCGGCAAAAATGCAAGTATGGACAGGCATACAATAGCAGTTTAGTGTTTGATGTGACAATATTCTCTTGTTAAATTTGTAAAAATGAAATACTCTGGATAGGCTATCAAGTGGTTTAGCAACTTGATTCAGAACAGTTAGTAACAAATCAGAAATGGCATGGATGGCAGTATGGCATATTCGGCATAAGCAAACAGCAAATTTCTTTGTAACCCAAGCCTTGAACTTTCCTCACAGCCTTCCATCACCCCCTTTCCAGCC
>JAMKQA010016979.1:0-16886 GCA_024699735.1 Posidonia australis
TAGACTAAAGTCTGACTTCATTGAGGAATTGCATGGCCTCACTCAAGTGGTTAATGAAAACTGGGTCATCGGTGGAGATTTCAACTTAATAAGATATTACTATGAGCATTCCTCTTACCCGAGGACATCTACGCATATGTCAAAGTTCAATGAATTCATAAATGATAAACATTTGGTAGACCTTTCCCCCATCAATTGTTTCTACACTTGGTCTAATTTCCAATCAGACCCTACGATGGTCAAACTTGACCGTTTCCTTGCCTCTTCTCCTTGGTCTTCTAAATTCCCCAACTCATTCTGTTCTGGAAAGGCCAGAATGATTTCTGACCATGTCCCTATTGTTTTAAACACTGTTAGACAGAATTGGGGTCCCACTCCATTTAGATTCTACAGATCTTGACTTCTAATCGATGGATGTAAGTCTCTCATTCAGGATTGTTGGCTGGAATCGAGAGCTCTCTTTCACACACCTAACCCATTGGCAGGATTCACCTATAGATTGAAACATCTGAAGCAACGTCTAAAAGGTTGGGTTAGACCAATTAGTTTGGCTAGAGGTCGGAGACTAAGCTACATTGAAACACGAATACAGTGTATTGATAGCTTAGCGGAGCACTCTTTTCTTAATGACGAGGTATGGAAAGAGAAACAAGCATTGCGAGAACAACACTTTGAAGTTTTAAAAGAACAAGAGATTTTCTGGAAACAGAAATCTAGAATTCAATGGTTGAAAGAGGGCGATTCCAACTCCTCCTTCTTTCGTAGCATTGTTAACTCACATAGACTGAATAATAGCATTCTTTCAATCACCGTCAATTCTTTACAGATTACATCTCCTTTGGCAATTAGGGAGGAAATAGAAAACTACTTCTACAATCAATTCAATTCTCAGCTATGCCCAAGAATTTCTCTCAATTGGGACCGCTTGGCTCCTATTAAAATTCCAAACCCTGATTCACTAGAAGTGCCATTCTCGGAAGAAGAGACTAAGGCAAATCTTACCAAGCTTCTAGGAGACAAAAGCCCAGGACCTGATGGGTTCCCTATGTTTTTCTTCCAGTTGTTCTGGGATCTTATGAAACATGACATAATGAATATCTTTCATCATGTCTTTACATCTAGTGATTCAGACACCCTCACCTCCTTCAATCAGACATTTATTGTCCTGATTCCCAAACGGCCCGAAGCTAGTATGATTTCAGAATTTAGGCCTATCAGTTTGGTAAATAGCAGTTATAAGATTTTCACCAAAACATTGGCATCTAGGCTCTCCCCTGTTCTTGACAAGGTTACTGACATTACTCAATGTGCTTTTCTTGCTGGACGCTCAATTGGGGATTGTTTCCTGGTAGCTCAGGAAACTCTTCATCTGATGAAGTCTTCTAAGGTTTCTGGCTACATTCTAAAGATGAATTTTGAGAAGGCATTCGACAATATCAATTGGAAATTCTTACTGGATTCTCTACAGGGGTTAGGCTTTGGGGGAAAATGGATCTCTTGTATCAAGATGTGTATTTTTTCTGTAAAATTTTCCATATTACTTAATGGATCATCCTATGGTTTCTTTGGAGCTGCTAAAGGGCTTAGACAAGGGGATCCTATCCCTCCCTTGCTCTTTATCATAGCTACACATGTCCTAAATCGTATGTTACAGTTAGCACTGAACCACAATCTAATTGAAGGCATTCAATTCCCTCATAGGGGACCCCATGTGTTAAATATTCAATATGCGGATGATACCATTCTATTTCTTGCTGATAGTGCAGAGAATATGGTTAATATTAAACGCATTCTTTGCTGTTTCCAATCTTGTTTTGGACTTAAAATTAACTTTCTGAAATCATCCCTCACCGGGATAGGGGTAGGCCAAGACTCTATTGATAAGGCTTGTAGGTCCCTTGATTGCAAATCAGCTGAGCTACCTATTACATATCTGGATATGCCTCTTCACTATAGGAAAGCCACACATAGAGATTGGACTCCAGTTATTGAGAAGTTATCCTCTAAACTATCCCATTAGAAAGCACATTTCCTCTCTCTCGGTGGAAGGCTAACACTGATTAATTCAGTCTTATCAGCCATTCCTACTTATTTCTTGTTAGTACTACACATGCCTAGATAGGTAGAAAAAGATATTGACAGGATTAGGAGTAACTTTCTTTGGAAATCTGACCCTACTGCTCGGAAGGGGGTGCATTTAGTCAAGTGGGGTTCTCTTTGTAGACCTAAGCAGTATAATGGCTGGGGGATTATTAACCTCAGTAATTTTAGCTTAGCACTCAAAACTAAGCTTGTATGGCAATTATTCTCGCAAAATTGTCAAGTCAAGTGAAAAGATTTAACGAAGGCTAGATACCTGAATTCCCTTTGGCCTGGGGCTCTATTAAATACTTCCACTAACTACTGCTCCCCTCTGTGGCTTTGTCTTAAACGTTGTTTTAATATTCTTAATTGCTTCTCCTTACACCAATTGCAGAATGGGGAAGATACTTTGTTTTGGGAACACAATTGGTGGAATGGGAATAAATTAAAACATCTTTTCCCTGAACTCTACTCTGTTAGCAAATGAAGGAAGGCTTCTATTAAATACATTCGAGAGTTCTTTGGAGAGGATTTTAGCAAGTTGATTGATCACTCTAAAGTACAACTGGGTGACTATCGTATTTTGCAATCACAACTTGATTCGCTGGTGTCTATCATCCACTCTATCCACCTGGGGGAGGAGAAGGATGCTCTCTCCTGGAAGCCTTCCCCCACTTCTTATTTCACTGTTAAGTCCTACTATAATGTTTTAAATGATGGTGGACTAAGATTCACTTTCTTTGAGCATATTTGGCAGAGCTGGGCTCCGCTAAAGGTTAAACTCTTCTCTTGGCTGGTACTTCGTAACAAGAATCTTACTAAAGAAAATCTGGTCAAAAGAGGTTGGACTGGATCTGTAAAATGTATTTTTTGCGACTTACACATAAAATCCAATAATCATATATTCATGTATTGTAAATATATTAGTCAGATATGACACTTTTTTATTCCTTCCCAGTTATACCCTGGCTATTATAGTTTGCATGACTTATTTCATCATAAATCTGCTCTCAGATTTTCTTTAAATAACCATGATTGGTATGTTTTACTTCAAGTTATCCTCTAGTTAACTTGGAAGGAAAAAATTGCAGAATATTTCGTACTTCCTCTAAGCCTTCTTATCTTATTATTTGGGATGTCATTGGACTAATGAATCAATGGTTAGATTCTCTTACTCCAGGGTTTGAAAAGGAGGATTTGAGGAATTCATTATCTTCGATGAACGTCGCATGGTCTACGAATCAAACCTCCAACCATACCACGGATGCTCCTCACCCTTCTAATGACACAAATATGCTAAAGACTGTACTTGCTGCTGACATGAGACAGTAGATTTGTTTTCAGGACTTGAATTACCAGCGTTGCTGGGTGGCCTGTACTTTATTGACAAAAACATTACCTTTTTTTGTCTTCTCTTTTGTTCTGTATTATGCTCTGTGAAATTTTAGAGGCTTGATTCCCTTAGTTCCTTTCCTTGAGATTTATTACTAATACTACTTACCATTACCCAAAAAAAATATTTTCATCAGCATCTAGAAGAGGATCTTTCTTTCCTACCCTCCTCTAGTAATCTCTACTACAAAACCAATGCAAATGAGTTCCCCATAATGTTACCTCAGCAAGTTTATGAACTGGAAAGCACTTTTCCAAACTGGAATTCTTTGTGCACGTGTGGCAGTTGAAAGATGTAGGTGGGGGCTCCTACTGGACTAAAAAGAAAAAACACTATAGTATACATATTATTGTGCAAATAATCATCGTATAAAATCATTGCTATTGTAATCTCTTTTTAACTTCTTCTTCTCCTAAAAAAAAAAAATATGTTGATGATTTTTAAAGTTGTCGTATTTTTCTATTATAATTATAATATCAATTATTTTTACAATTACTTTGATAATTTATTTTTTATAGCTCTCACAATGAAAATTTTCTAACTCCGCCACTGACTAGAGTTAATGCATGGGAATTGACAAAGGTTAAGGTTTCTATTTAGTGAAATACATGGTGTAGAGTTTTAAATAGACAATGACTCGGGTTCTCTCAAAAATTAAAATGAACTTCAAGGCTTCGAGCCGCCTGAAAGAGAAAGTAAGCCGCAGTGGTTGGAGGACATTGCTACAGTTCCAATCAAAAGACTAAAATGGAAGGATACCAATGTTCCTTTTTCTTGATATTTTTTTCATGATCAGTTAATGTAGAAAGACTACCAAGTCACACCGAATGAGTTTGAAAGACACTTGGCACATGTGCACCAAAGTCGATACTGAAATTTGCAGAGAATTTCGTGAATGAATAAGAGACCAACATGGAATTTTAATCTAACATCAAAGTTTGCCTTAACATCCCCTAACACGATCAGAAAACTTCCAACCTTTGTTCTAACTACATGGGAAATGAATGATTTCTAGCTCATTCACTGATGAAAGGAAATTTACAGCAATGCTAAATAAAAAGGAACAAGAACGTTGACTTTATATATATTCACAAAAAGGCGGCATCACTGAATGCATGTGTACAGGCTCCCGAGCATGAGAGAAAAGTTTAAGGAATCTGACTAGTGGTGTCCTGCGTCCAGACTCAAATCCTCTCCCACGGGGTAACCAATAGTCTCCTCTTTGATCAAATACAGAGAAGACAATGAAGAATCAGGACAATGAATAGGGGGGACCCTCTAACAATAAGCAAGAAAAGACCAATATCCCACCTGCAATGGTGAAAAGAATGAATGAATATCAATATTTCATTACTCTAGAAGACATGTTAAGAAGGGGCTCCAAAGCACTAGGAGCAAACTTCCGAGCAAAGAGGTAACAAACAGAAGTAGGTCTGTTATTATAAGTGCAGATAGTCCCATTATTTCTTATGGATTCAATGAAGCCTTCAGTAACATCTTCACTGCCAAACATTGCTGGGTGAGGACCTCCTCTTGACCAGTCAACCCAGGTCACAGTTCGGTTAGAGTTCAAAGCCCCATGGAACATGTTCAGGTAAGTAGGAATGTAATGCTCGTCTGGGTAGCATGATGGCCTACAATACCGCTTAAAGATAGCATAGTATCTATAGTCCGAGATCATGGTTATTGCTAACTTCCGGTTCAATTCAAACCATTGAGATCCCTTTCTCCAATTGTGAAGCTTAATGACAGGATACATACGCCGGCTGTAACGCCCACGGCCACGAGGAGAGTCTTCATCATAAGATTGGACAAAGCTGTGGGCAGAATTGACGAGGTAACTGTAGATTTTACGAAAATTGAACACTGGTATGCAGCTCTCAGAAAGCAGAATAAAGCGGTCATTGGAGAAATCGAGCAGAGCATTAGCCAGGAGACGCTTTTCTGCATCCACCAAAGATATTGATCCCCATTCCACAGCCTGTACAAGAACAACACATGAAAAAAGTAAGAGAAATATAACTTGGTAGTTTATACAAGGCTCTAAAAGCAAATTATTCAATTAATTTCTACATGAGCTGGTTCAAGTAGATCTGGATTTCTTTAGGAAGTAGAAGATGAGGGTAAGCAATAATTATATTATTAAACACCAATCTCATTTATGAAAATAAAAATAATAAATTTAATAGAGTATTGATAAGATCGCTATGCTTCTTCCAGTGTTATCACAATATATCTAAAACTAAAAATTCACTTCAAGATCTTACAAAACCCATAACTTTTACCCTAGAGAAAACTTTTCTTGAACAGCTGAAAAGGAACAAATAGTTGCTGCTGAGTTAGGGTTAATACTTTTCTAATCCACTATATAAAGGCATCACACCATGATCAAGGCCTAGTGTAGGGAGACATAATGATCGTGTTAAAGAAATTTATAGGTATCTCATGAAGTTTTGGAGGTACAGGACATGACTTTGGTTGAAGAAAGTGTCCAGAATTTTTTAAATATGAAAACTAGTTAGTTAGTGGTGTACTGGTGTTTCCAGAGTGATGTTGTGAACAAAAGAATAGCACTCTCAGAAAGACCACCCAAGCAATATTGACATCAACAAAATACTAAAATATTAAACTATTACTTCATTGTGTTTCTGAGTATTCATTTGAATATTCTACGTTCAAGGTCAGCAAAAAAGTGAGCACTTGTTAAGAACAAGTGGATAAGTGAGAGTGAGAAGAAAATATAAAAAGGTGATAAATCTTGAACCAGCGATTTAAATGCTACCAATAAGTGAGGGAAGCTACATGGGAACAACAATTGCACCGCTAATGAAGATACACAAGAATGAATCACTTAAAAAATTTCGATGACAGTGTCCTACAGCTGGCAATTAGCAGCCCACAACGGATCCACAAGATTCAAATACAAAGCACACATACAGGTTGGATTTAGTTGTAGAGAAACTGGAGTTAGGTATGTGAATTGCGGTAGATAAAGGCAGCAGTTTAAAATCTTTAAATAAGACAAACTACATAAAAATGACTACACAGCTAAAATGAAAGGGAAGACAGGTTGGTGCATTTATTAGATGGGAAGGTGTTTATTAATCAAAGTGTCACGTAGCAATCGATTTTCCTGTTGAACTATAATTTATTTTGAATCTTCTTTTTTTTTGGTAATATATTTCGAGTCTTTATGTTCAGCTACAACACATAGTTTTCTGTCAAATAGACCACAGTTATCAAAACAAGGAACATGATTGTAAACAAAACTGAAAGAATTGCTCATACCCGACTCGGGATCTGACGCCCATAAAAGGCAGATGTCTTTGAGACATTAAGGTCGTATCCGGGGGATGTGTGAACATAAATGGAGAAGTACTTTTCATGGCCTTTAAAGAACCTATCCCACAATGGCACAAGCGGCAAAGGTCCCCGAGTCAGAAACATGAAGGCCACCTTCGGTACTCTCTTATAAGGATACTCTGCTATCTTCGGCACCATCGATCCCCTCCAGAAGAGCTGTTTGTCCGTCATGGTATGCCTGAGCAGCGCCGGATTTATGAAATTCCTCATGCCCAGACAATCTCTATCACAATTCGATGTGTACACGGGTCCGGGAAAGAAGGCATCCGTGTGTGGAGGGTAGTATCTTGTGAAGGAGGAGCTCACCGCCAGACCCAAAACGGCACCAGCCATGAAAATGACTAGTACTGTCACAACCTTAATCAAACCCAAGGAGAGATCCTTCCTCGGTGTTGCCGGGAAGTACTCCACATCCACTTCATACGGCTTGCTCTTCAAAACAGGCTTCATACCCAACACTCTCCAAATCAAATCCAGTTTGCCGATCCCTCAACACCAAGCTTTCCTTCTCAAAAACAAAGCAGCAACAAGCAAAACACCCAAAGATCAAGTTTTGGGAGAGACCAAAACGAATCGACAACTCCCCAGCAAAAACACCAGCTACCCTTCTCAAAGACAACCGACCCAACAGCAAAAACACAAATTTGATGACAACCCAAGTCACAGAAACGCAGAAGCCTCCCTTCCCAATACCCGACAAGACCAAAACACCCAAAAAAAAAAAATCCCACCACAAATCTCTTCAGGATCCAAACACGCTGTGTGGTCTCCAGACAAATCCCCAACCGATCAGAGCAGAGCCTAGGGTTCCCAAACCACCGGCCACAGCAACCCAAAAGGCAAATAGGAAATGGAAACAGCCGAGCCAGAGAAGAATGGGATGCGGAGGACAGCAGAGACACAGAGAGAGAGAGAGAGAGAGAGAAGGAAGAAATAAAGCGACGTATTAAATAGGCAATGGTAAAAAAAAAAGTGGGCAGGAAACGGAGAAAAGATATGGCATTTATTGGGCACTCAAAGCACCGGACATGGGTCGACGCTTGAGGAGCCCGCCGACTTGGTCTCCGTCAGATCCGACCCACTCCCTCCCATTCGTCCGCGTCCTTCCTCTTTCTGCCCTGGTTCCGAGCCGTGTCCTCCTTTGGAACGCCGCAGCACGAGAGGGAGGAGAGTCTTCGAATAACGGAGACTGGAGATGGGGAATAGGAAGTTTCTGGTCGCCCATTATATAACGGCTCAGCCGGTGGAGGTGTTTTCGTCATTTCAATGGAAAAAGAATTAAGGATGTGCCCTTTCTTTTTTTTTACAAGAAAGAGAAAGAGAATTTCATGCATTTGGGATTTTAACCTCCTCCTTTACATGAATCTGGGATTTGTTGCTTAAAGTTCTTCGGGTAAAATTGAATACAATACCTGCACTTTGGTGCTATTAGAGATAGACCTCTATAATTATAACCGTTATGGAAGCTACCTATGCTAAGTTTCGGGTGGTAGGAGCGTCTTTCTTGTGGACATTTTGTAATTATAACCCCCACTTAAAAATAGGCTGAATAAAAGAAGAGATCGACAACCAAAACGGAATAGTAATATGACTCTTCACGCGAATCTAAAGACGTAACGGTCATCACAAGTCGCAACTCATAGGATTTGAATCTAGTATCTGTGATAAGTTTAAAGTACTCTTAGATACTGTGACAATAAGCTATTGTCTCACTGCGATAATCTTATTCACAAATATTACTGACGGTAGGCTTTAATGATGAATAAAAATAAAGTTATAAAAATATTTGCAACATTTTTTTTTCTATAATCAATGTTAACGACCGAAAACTATTCAAATTTGATCTACATGAAATAGATCGAACAAAATTAAAATTTGTCTGCCTAACAGCTATCTTTGCTACTCGTAACAAGCAACATCATTTTTGTTTTCCTGTAATAGTTACTAAAAAAATATATTGTAAGGATTACAGGACGACCGCAGAATCTGAATAAGATTATGTGTTAAGGTTGAGCTCAAAATTTAATATAGTTGCTTGTATTCAAATGGCCTCATTAGTCACCGTCCCCAACTGGAATATGATAATAATTGACAATATTTGATATCTTTTTGAAAAAAAATATATGATAATCAATATTGGATGCTATACAGTATGAATATCTGATCATTTTCATATTATAGACCAAATCCTTCCAAATTTGCATGAATTTTCCTTTTTGAATTCATGTACTTCTGATATTCATTTTTAAATAAACTAGAATTGAAATAAAAAGTTGTGTTAAGAAAACATACGGACTTGTTTGAAAAAATATCTAGATTCTCAAGGAATATGCTCTACATAATACAAGGGTAGTCCACAGCGTAACTTAAGCAGATGATGAACAAGCTATCCTAACTGTCAATTTCTTATCGAATAACTAAGATCTCACGTTCACAAGATCGAGTTTTTATAAATTTCAGAATTCCATAAAACGAGGCTGTGGTAGAGGATGAGCTGCTCCTTCAATCAAGATAATTTTGTGTACTCTATTCTTTCTCTTACCACTTAAAAAAATATATATAAACTAGGTCAAACCTACCAAATCCTTTTCAAATCTGCAAGCTATCATTCCTACCAATCAAGCAAATTTAGGATTTAAAATCTTCACACTGAAACGTGTGTGAACTGAAAAGTCATAAGTATTTTAACGTGTAAATTGGAAATTTAAAGGTTTTACTTTGTAAAATAAAGAAGAGATTTTATTTTTTTTGAATTTGTCCTAATTTTGTTAGATGACATTAGAGGAGGATCCACCACAACTAATTATATAAGTGCGGGTGATGTTCTTGACAAATACATACTCCACGATTTTGATTGGTTTGATCCTCCCATCCACGGACTACACGTACATGATATGTATGTTCGGGAATATGTGGTTGTAGAAGTGTGTATCGGTTTAATTCTAGCTTTAACACTACGAATTAAATTATCATACACTAAAATATGTGATATATATTTTTTTTTACATTGCAATTAAATAATCAGTATCTCTTTACTTAAATTGTGTTTGGTAGTAATTATAGATAAATTGATTATAGTAAAAAATTAGTTTTTTTTTTTAAGTTATCTCCTATAATTTTTTATTTTTAACGTTTTTAATGAATTTTATATATGAGAAATAAACTAACGTTTTTAAATAAGTTAGTTTTTTTTTTACATATTTAATTCAACTTTTTATCTATAAATGATTATTTTTACTAAACTGTGGAAAATAATCATTACCAAAAACTGTCTTGCATCTACTTTAAGCAATTTTCAACCATTCACGAGAAAATGCTTAAGCCGTGATTTTCAGTTTAAAATAAATTTATATTGCAGACCATGAGTGGATTAAAAGATAGTTTATTTAGATTCTAAAATTTTAAACAATATAAAAAAAAAAACGTACACTTGTTTCGTCATGTACAATGTCATCTTCCCTGCATTTATTTTTGACATGCAACGCGTCACCTTGATGCTACCGTCCGTCTGGTGCAATTGCTTCTACGCCAAGCAAGATTTAACCAAGATCGCTATCGACTTCTCATGCTTTCACTCCCATGAGTTTGAATAGCATTTTTGTGGTCATTTTGCAATCGTGTTGGTTAGACTTTTATGCCATGGCAAATGGCAATCATGTTTTCAGTTTTTTTTTTTTTTTTTAGTTTGTTTTTTCAAGATTAAAGTCTAAAAAGTTGCTTAATTCTAAGAATCTAGTTGTTGAAAAAGACTCTTTGGAATAACTATATAACCATTTTCAACTTCTGTGAAAAATTACACATTCAAAAGTCACCCAAAGTCTTATCAAACCCACCACAAAAGCTTATCTACATAGAAAAAGGAGAAAGTTTGCAAGTATATAGGAGGAATTAACTTGAAAATTCTCACAACAATGTTTTCAATGGAATTCAAAGTCCGACCTTTTTACAATGGATAAAATAATGTAATTAACTAAATTATGAGTTCATGTGGAGGAAAAGAAATTATTGTAAGGTTTAATTCAATGGTGCAAAGTTATTAAAAATAGAGTAAATGTTATGTTAGTATCTTAAACTATCTTGATTCTTACTTTAGTACCTTAAACTTTAAAAAAGATTACTTTGGTACCTTCAATTTCTATTTTGTCTTAATTTTAAATTTAAATGCTAACATCGTTTAAAAAAATAGTGTCTTTTCGTTGTACCCTTCTTTAAAAAAACCTAACCCCACTCAAATCACATCACCGTCATGCCACCCTGTAATTTTTGGATTCTTTGATCTCTAATATGCACCCCAAATTATTTTCTTTATCTTCGATTTCCTCTCTACCTCTGCGTTTGTGTGTGATTTTCACTAAAATATCTTTGAGTGCCTTGATCTCTGATCTTTTTTATTATAAGGGCTCTAATCCCTAATCTTGATCATGATTGTCCTTTTAAACCCTAAAACAATAAATGATAGGATTTGTGTGTGAGTCACTGTGGAAGCTACGAAAGAAATCGAGAAAAGGGAGTAGATGGACATGAAGTCTCTGTTCACGGTGACAAGTGATTCTTTTGAAGGATTAACGAAGGAGGAGGAAGAAGTCTTAAGGTGGCGGCACTTCTAATGTTTCCTCTAAGGTTAGGTTGGAGAATATCAACAAGAGTTTCAAAGGTGTGATTATGTTGAAGGACATAAGCTGAAGAGAGGGAAGAAAGTGGTGTTAGTCGGCATGAATGGATTTGGGAAAATGATGCAGATGAAGATCATCGTCGATACGGTTGATCAGTTAGACTCTGAGAGTGTGATGAAGGCGAGGGAGAACATGAAGATTGTGTTCTTGAACCAAGAGTTCGAAGTATGCTAGAGTCAGATGGTGAGGGAGGAGTTCCAGATTGCATTCAAGGAGAAGATGGAGATTGCAAAGAGTTTGGAGATGGTGAAGAGGATGCTAGAGACATTTACGGAGGACTTGAGTTCACTGAGAAGATTGTCTGATGAGCTTGAATTATTGTAAAGAAGTATATAATGTAAAAAAAAAATAATATTTTTTTAAAAAACGTTAGCATTTTAATATGAAATCTAGACAAAATCGAAGTTGTGTATGTCGAAGTATTTCTTTATAATGTTTAAGATACTAAAGTATAATTTTTCTACGTGCATCTTGTAAATATGATTTCTATCAGGGGGAGTTTGCCAACATGACCTCACTTGGGACGGACGTCACGGATTACGCCACGCAATCGACCACATCACATACGTTTCCTATTTAAATAATTCAAATTACAAGGGAGTTGCTTTCTACGTTGAACCACTCGCATGGTCCTCGTAAACATGATTTCTATTGGGTGGAGTTTAGCAACACGATCACACTTGGGACGGAGCTTGCGTTCTAGACTACGCAATCGACCACATCTCATACGTTGTCTACTTGAATAATTCAAACTACAGTTAGGTTGCTTTCTATGTCTGACCATCTACATCGTTCTCATCGACGCTGGACTTGTTTGTCTTGGTTGGACAAATGTACTTGTTCTCATCCGCGACAGCCAATAAGAAAGGACTTGTTTTGATGCAGGGCGAGAGATATTAATGATCTCACATTATTGACTACCTTGTGTGTTCACATGCACAATTCAAATGATGTAAATGTCACCGAAATTTCTTGGTGAGGGGGTGGTGCGACAGTAAACATCAACATTGTCTCGTGGAAGAATTTTGAACACATTACACACGCTCACATTAAGACATGTTTTATCTATCTTACTGCCATGCTAAGTGAGAATGTACTTCTTCGAAACAGTAAGAGTCGAGGAAACAACTTCCTTCTGTGTATGCGTTTTTGTGAATTTATTTATTGAATTTTTCATTTTTAAATTCCTCTATTATATTTAATTTTCTTAAATTCTTCCTTTAATTCTATTATTTATTCCTAGTTATCCTGTACTCTATCTTATGTCTCTTTCTTAATGTCTTTCTCTTTCTCTACGTGGAAAGCCTTTATCTATTACTTTCCATAAATCACAAAATTTAAAAGTGATAAAGAGAATGTTTTTCTTTTTATTCTTTTAGTCATGTTATTTCCTAATTTTCCTCTATCGTCGGTAGGAGTGTAAACGGAGCGAATCTGTCAATATTCGAATTCGAAAATTTTCATCTACATCTGAATTCGTATCGTATTCAAACGAATGTTAAATTTAATATCCGTATCCGAATTTATCGAATGCATTCGAATTCGAATATTATCCGAATTCGACTAAGAAACTTAAATACGAATACATCCGTATCCGAAATATCTAAAAAATCTGAAATATAAATATTATAAACTTGTAAATAATAAACCTAAAACTATCACTTGAATTGTTGTTTTTCATTTAAAGTACAATTTTAACAAATCCATAACAAATCTGCGTTAAAGCCATCTTTTATAATAAAAAAACATCCAAAATGTTATAACTTTTGCCATGTAAGAGGGTAAATGATAATCAAATTCTCAATACAAGGTAAACCATACTAGCCTCCATATCAAGTTATCAACCATCTCTAAAAATCCAACGTAAGTAATATGAAAGGCTCGTACATAAGGCCAATGCTCTCATCCTTGTTACAATAATTCTGATCTCTTCTGGAAAAAATTAAGTGCTCCATCCATTTAACTATTAAAATGTAGGAAAATGGTTGTCATTTGCAGTGAGAAATTTTTCATCTAAAGACATCAAGACATGGCTATGTTGCAAATCATATTGACCATCATGTGAAACAGCTCCAAACCCATATTGGGCACCACCATCTGTAGTAGCTTGAACCTGAAACACATACAAAAGGATACGAATGGTAAATTTAAAATTAAATGATTTAACAATCAAAGGAAACATCACATATTTGGGAACTAGTAGCGAGAGTAATTTAGATCACCTGTATGTCCCAATCTGTTCTCCAAGTGATGCTAATCAGAAATGAAGTTTGAATTGCAACCCCAATTATCATACCCATGCAAACACCCTCCATGAAAACTGGAACCCATTGCTGCAATATGTCTATGGCTAAAAATAAAACAACCAAATCCTACATAAAGTACCCCTTTTGAGCCAATAAAAAACAAGACCAGTTAAGGAAAAATTAAAGAAAAAGAAACCTAGGAGATGAAACAAAGTAGCAGAAATAACATGTAAAGGTCAAATTAAATTAGAGATAACATCATAAGACAAGAACAAGCATCCAAAAAAAAGGGAAAACTAAAAGAGTCTGTTTTGTTCATACAAATTATGCGTCAATGAGAATTTTTTTATTTTATAAAAATGTGGTAGAATGAAATTTTATTAAGCAATGATCCGAAAAGGAATATAGCTATGATATTTTCATAACAAAACACTTCAAGAGGAAAGATTGTACTCAGAGAACATGCAAATTGAAGCCACTGCACAAAAACCACAATAAGTGTAATTTGAGGTATGCTAACTTGATTTCATCATTTCAATCGAATCAACATTGGAGGTTAAAACATGTCTCATTTTTTGCTAAATGATAAGAAAAATTGAACTAGCATCTATGGCAACAACTGACGTTAAGAACATTCTTATACTGGTGATCGGTTGTTACCTAAGTGCCAATAAAGAGGACTTAGTGTTTGATGAATACATAACCTATAGCATGAACCAGTAGACACATCGGAGAATTAAAATCCAACAATCTAAAGTAGTCACCCTGCAGAGACAAAGTTATTAAACAAATAAACTGATTAAGCCCCTCAAATAATGTTTTACCATATAGTGGAAGTATGTAATCTAGCCAATACTACAAATAAACACCTTGCAATTATTTTCAAATATAACATCAATCAAATTAGAAACATAGTACTGGTCTACTGACCAGATGGCATGTATGAAATAAAATGAGGGAAATTTTGTTAATAAAGATCAAGAGCACAACAAGTTTGAGAGACATGGACCCAAATAAATTAATGAACCTAGTAGAAAACTAAACAGAATATGCATACAAACATCTCCACTTACAAGAGATTGTACCATTACAAAAAGTGTGAAGAAAAACAGAATAAATGATTCCATTGGTTTCCTCTGTGAATATATGCCTAGAAGGTTTTACAGCTTACCGATAAACAATCTTAGTTGCACCCAAGCTCGACGTGAAGTGAAACAACTAATCTGATAATCACAAATATAGGATGTACATGCACAACTATGTGAATCACTTGTGCAGGATAAAACATTGGAATAATTGTAGCAAAAAATTATCTACCTCAGTCGCAGGTTCAGATGTAAATAACCATGAAAAAAGCACAATTTTAGATCATTTTTCCAATATTATAAATCTATGACGGCAAGCTAAATAAATTTCAGCAATATAATTGGTAAATGAGTGACTAAAAATGCAACAATTTTCTCAAGATTAAAAATAAGAACAAAAGAAGACTATACCAACAGCAAGAAAACTATACCAACATTGTTTGAAAATTTACCTGCAAAACAGGAGAGCTTCTGAAGATCACTATATCATTCACATATGGTTTTCTAAAAAAAAATGAAACCTGAGCATGATATATTGACAAAAAAAACAAGAATCAAGCTACACCATCATAGAGATTGTCAAGATAGACTTATAATGAAAACCTTCACATTATCACCCAAAGATACAAATGTTAAAAAATATTTACCTTTTGGATTATGTACTATACTCTTTATAGCTAGCTCACTGCAAAAGCTTAATATGAAACAAATAAACAAATGTTCAAACATAAGTTTAAATGTTCAAGTTATGTTTAAACAAATAAGTTCAATTCTCCTCTAACATAAATGGACCATAAGTTCAAACACAAATAAACAATAAATGTTCAAGTAATGTTTAAACAAAAAATTAATAACATAAGTTCAAACACAAATAAACAGCAAAATATTCCAAGTTGTTAAATCTCTTAAACTCAAAGTTTGTCTCATTCTCATTAATCACACCTACAAAAGGAAAAATAACTTGATTAGTAAATATACATACACCATGCTCAAAGTAAAACAAATGAATGACTTAATTTTAAAAGATACTTAGATACCAATTGTAGACACCCCGATTTTGAGGTAGTTCATTGATAAGGCCTCATTTGTTGCTTTGGATATGGCTGACCTTTGGACCAATCCCTAAGCCCGCAGCCCAGTTAGAAAACCAGACCAATAGGAGAGAGCACCAACCTGACACACCTATCTAGCACATCAACCCAGCACACCAACCCAGCATACCAACCTAGCACATCAACCTAACGCACATCCCTAGCACACATAGGTGACGCACTTATCCAGCGCACAAGGCTGCGACTGCTGGCTTTCCACCTTCCTTGGCTGTTACCTCCAGCAGCGAATGGGCCATGGAATATTCCAGGCTCTTCGTCTGCGAGACCCTCCTTATACCCGTAATTCATCCCTGAGAGATCCCTACAAAAGGACCTCCATAGGCACCATTTTGAAAACCACAAAGAGAGACCAAAAATCCTGAGAGCTGAGAATTCTGAGTGGAAATCCCTGCACCTAGCCGTTTTCTACTCTAAAACCCAACCTCTGCACGAGCTTCTCCATCAGTCCAGCAGCCTGATTTCATTCCCTGGAGCACCTTCTTGCGTCCCAGAGCCTTCCATAGCAACAAGGTTTTCTTATCTCTATTATCGCAAAGAAGGAACATCGTGAGGTAGGCATTCTACCTCCCATTTTTTTAATGCCATTTCAGAACTGAATAAGACATGCTAAAACCTTGCGTATGATTTGATTTTATTCCATGTTTATGATGTTTTTCATGATATCATGATCATATTTTCTATGCAAATAATCTCCATGCTAATCCACGTTTGCATTTCTAGCATATAATCTACATATGTTGTTGTTCCATGATGAATATTTTTACCATGCATCATGTATGCTCTTGCACGTAGAAGCATGCACATTTGATCAACATTTACACATGTTTTGATTCATTTTACCCAGATCATGCTTGTTCTTGAATATTTCACACATTTGCATGCGTGAACCCATCAATTTGTTTGGCTTCAAATGCTCTGTTTTCATGGTGATT